>PVHY01013090.1:0-42504 GCA_004024945.1 Uropsilus gracilis | reverse complement strand
ACTCTTTACCCACTAGGCCAGTCCCTCATATTACCCAAGCTTTGATTCCTCATGCCCATAATCTCAGTTATTGTGAGGCTTCAGAGATAACACACATAATCTCTAGCATGTAGGTTTTTCACAAACAGGAACATGTGCTCTAAGGGGAAGAGGCGAGAGCTTTAACCCTCCCCACCCCACCACATCCACTACTCCACTGTTTAAACTACTGCCCCGCTCCTCAAGGTCAGTATTTCCCACCGCTTCACCAAGAAATCCACTCTGACTCTTGATTCTCACCCTCTTTATACTAGATGCATAGCTGTCACACCTACACCTACAAGACACTTCCAGGTACATTTCATGCTGCCACGAAGTTCAGAGGTCACAAAGTTCAATGCCACTAATGCCACTTCTCAAAATTCCAAGGAACGCAAAGAATGAGAAAGTTATACCCCTGAAGCCCAGGCAGTGATGCGTGTTCTTAGAGTTAAATTTTCCAAGACATCAGCATATTGAAGCATACTTAATGCTCCCAAGGCTGGTTCCTCATTTTGTTTATAGGAAAGAATATTTCATCGGTAGTGATACAATTCTATTCTTACACAATATCCATTGGGGTTTTTCGTTTCCTTTATTTGCTGAATAATTTTTCTTTAGAAAGTATTCTCTTGAAAATACAACAAAAAGTTCTATATACAGAAAGGAAAATGTCAGGCTAGACAGGCAAATTCAAATTAATAAGAAATCTTCTAAATTTTACAAAATTATCAGCCATAAAGAAAGTATGATTATAAACAAAACTCAGTATTCAGTATGAGTTGACCTCTCCAACTCCCTTAAGAAATAAAGATTAGTGCCATGATTTCAATGGAACTTTTGAAAAATACATTGACTCTTAAAATCAAAATGAATCTTAAAATTTCAATGAGACCATTTCCTCACATCAGTCATATTTACCCCACGCTCTTCATTCTTACCTATTTTTGCTCTCTATTTAAGTGGAAATTCTCTCATTGTCTTAAATTTCAAATCAGACAACCTACTTGGGTCCTGACCCCAGATGCTCATTCCTGCTGATCCATTTGCTTAACCTTTTTCCCTTCATGCTACTGTGCAGTCTAAAACTCAGGCAGACCAACAATTTTCATAACCTCCTTGAGAAGAGAATCCATCACTGCCCCATCATTCACATTGCTCTTGTGGGAGGTCCTCACCCTGTATCTGATTAACACATTCTTAGATGGACTGTCACATCTCTGGGCTCCTACTCAGAGATATCCAAGGATACCATCCTAGTCTCTGGAGGCAAATAAACCATCTTTTGAGGAAAAATAATCTTTCCCAAAGACCATGCCTTAGAGCCCTCTCAATTTATCTAGTACTTTTACATAAAAACTCAAAACATTTATCTTAAAACTTTTAAACATTTATTCCCAGTCATGCTCGCAAGTCCCTTCCCTAGAAGATGTTGAGGCCCCTTTAACGAGCTCTCTGGTAACATTAGTTTCTTTCCATTCTAATATTTTTGTTTCCATTTTTCACTTGAGGTTTCCTGATTTTAATTCATATGAAAGAAACATGTTGTGCAGCCTCCTAAGGGTTATGGTTTACTTGACAGATTTTCTCAATTCTTACAAAGCAGAAGAAGCGCTTCATGATGCCAGGCCTCTAAGTCCAAATCCACTACGGTAACATACCACCACTGAGCCTTTCTTTCTACTCCTTAAAATTCAGAGTATTTTCCTCCTTCCACTTCCCCATGTTAATGTCTGATGATCCTAGAGATAATGGGGCACATTTGATATGAGAAGCACAAGTTACGATATGGTGACTCACCGTTGTTGCTGTTATGAATTTTACATGTTGAGAAATGGAGTTTTTGTACTATAGAGGAAATGAAATTGATTCCCAGAGTAGAAAACTTAAATTGGACTATCAAGGTGTCCTTGAGAGGGGATGATGAGTCAGTTTAGGATGCTCCTTTCCCTTTCTTTTTCTCTTACCTCTATGTGGATGATTCAAATTAGGGGAAGGACTTCCTGAACTTCTTGGCCTCAGGTCACAGACATCAGCAGGTATGATAGTCAAAACATTTAACAATCCATAGGGAAGAAACACAATCAATCAGAATGAACATAAACTGCACAACTGATGGCACTCTCTGATGGCAGCCTGCTCATCTGCATCCATTCATACCTGCTCAAAATAGACATGTTCTTTGATCCTCAGGACCCACCACTATGGCATCATTGACAAACCTGCATCCTGTCCTGTTCGCTAGTTGATTGGCCCTAGAAAATCATGCAAATGGTTCCAGAGAGTTTCAGATCATTTGACATCTAGACATGACAATGAAAAATTATAAGTAATTCACAATTATAGCAATTATGATGTTAAAAACTGGTAAATGCAAAAAAACCACTTTCACACACTCATTCAGGGGGATGGGAAATTTTTGACTCTGACATCTCCTGGGGCAGCAAGCTTTTCCAAGATGCTGTTTTAGACCTTCTCTGATGAGATCTTCCTGTCACCTGGTGTCTTTTATGTTTTGCAGTTGCACAGTTATGTTGGGATGAGAGACTTGAAAATACTAATTGCTTTCTTAAAATGTATCTGAAAGCAAGGTACAAGGTCTCAAATTCTGGCTTGTCCTGGGTCGTGTCCTACCCTACCCTACCCTACCCTACCCTACCCTATCTTATTTTATGTTATCCTTTGACTAGTTTCCCCAGAAGCTCAGTAGGAAGAGGAGCAGAGTACTAAGAGCAGAGTACTAAGTACTAAAGCACTTGCCTAAGTTTTCAATAGTCTCTAACATCTATTTCTCTCCTAGGCACTTGCTGTTCAAACCTGATCTTCCTTTGGCAGGAAAACACCCATGAACTATTCCTTCTCACTTTGAGGTTTAGTATAAACTTTATGCATTAAGACATTCAGACTCATAAACTTTTGGAGCTCCTGCAGACAAAAACCTCAGCTTTCAAGACCATTGTTTCTTTGAGGACCTTAAATAATACATTCAGTCACTAAATTGGTTTCTTAGGATCATCTATTTTAGCCTTCTCTTAAACTCTATTTCATTTAACACAATGGGTTAAGGACTAAAAAGAAAAAAATTATGAAATAGAAAACAAACACATGAGACTGCCTATTGGCTCCAAACTGTAACCTTTGCAGATATTTTAAGACAGGTTCTTCCAATATCCAAGACAGAGATCCATAACCCCGTTAGATAACTGACACTGATAAAATAAAAAATCAGTACATTCTGGTTTATCGTAATTAAAGTATACACATCAAAAGTTATTATCTATGGTGTGAAGATATTTAATATAAAACACCTTTATTAAGAAAATTCTACCCATTAAATATACCACTTATTCAATGATCTCAAGGAAAATTAAAAAATTCAAGCCAAGACAGTATAGTCTCTGTATTTATCTCAAAGGAAATATTTCAAGAAACACAGTTCCTCACAAATGTGTTATACTGTCCTTAAAGTCTTCCTTCTACAGGGAGTCTTTAAGAATGTTCACATTGAATGTTAAAGACTAATGTTAAGGGTTAATTGGTTACATCCCTATATATAACCACTTCACTTTCTTGTTTTAAATGTTAGCTTGAGAGAAATGCCTCCCATCTTGACTTTCTCCTGTCCAAATTCAGGAACATATATGTATATACATATATGATATAATACATAAGTTTATATATAATTATAATTGGTATATAGTTATATTTATTTTATATTATAATATATAATAAATTTTCCATTTCTGAGGATTGAATATTAATGATTGGTAACAATATTTAGTCTCCTGATTACAAGGTATAAGCATCTTTAGCTTTGTTTTCCTTATAGTCAGATAGATACATTACATCATCCTGGCAGTAAGAGTGAAAACTGGACAGGGAAGAAGATAGCACTTCTATTAGTAAACTATCTCACAGACTACAAAAACTCTTTCTTTGATCTTGTTTGACCCTGAAAACAACCAATGCAGAGGCTAATACTATCACTCATACTTTATAGTAAGTGAAACTGTTGCTCAGGAAGACTTTGTTTCATACAAGGTCAGTCATGTAGCTAATAGGTAACAAGTTCTGACAAATACAATTCCAGATATTCTGATTTCAAATCCCATATTCTTTTCATCCCCAATTAAATTGAATAAAGAGATATGAGAGCTCTGACAATTGCCCTGGAAGCTACTCCCATTATTAAAAAACATTCTTTTTTATATACTTATAGAAGTCTAAGGTAGAGAATGTTACCTAAATGCATGTGCATGTTTCTCCTTATAGAAGAGACATACAGATTCCCCCACCATACAAAAGTTGAGTGTTTCTATAAAACCCTTCATAATTCAAAATGGCCTGAAGTAAGGAAAATAATTATCATTATT
Organism: Uropsilus gracilis; assembly: GCA_004024945.1. Lineage (NCBI taxonomy): Eukaryota > Metazoa > Chordata > Mammalia > Eulipotyphla > Talpidae > Uropsilus > Uropsilus gracilis. The sequence continues at coordinate 38,113 of PVHY01013090.1, read as the reverse complement.
CATACAGAAAAGAACTCAAGCACTTCTTGACCATGAAAATATCCTACCGAGTTCTATCAAAGAAAACATAAAACCTGAACTAACACTAAGACAAAGAGTAAAAGGGAAAATGGTTGGATAAAGACACAGCCTACGGAAAATGATTCCTGGGGGAGGAGATTGGCAGAACTACTCTCATCACTCAGGGTGTGCACCACCTCTGTAATGGCTGCTGCAAAACAAATATTAAGTATTGCTACTGCTTTTTGTTGTGAAATGGAAGTCTTCAGAGTTTTTGGCATCGATGGACACTGGTACTAGTGGAGTGGCAGAATGCAAATTTTCAAAAGGCAAGTGATACTTAAATTAGTATCAACCTTTTCAGTTGAAGTTATATGCCTGATTATGACAAATGGGTTGTGGGCAAAATTGATCCATAGAACTTTCCGATCTAGCATCCATGATCACCCACACAATTCACCATATTCTTTTTTCTTATCTTTGTTGTCCAGATGTAAAGGAGTCCATGGAGACTGGACTACATGGAAAGAGTGAGGAAAGAGTGAATAAGTGCCTAGAGCAGCAGTGACCTGTGACATGAATGAAAAGTAAATCCTTCATGTGAAAGATGGTCTTTTACATAGTTATTGTGAGCCTATGTTGAGGGTCTTTATTACAGCAGAGTGATTTATTTTCAAAGAGCAAAGAAAATATTATATTAATGTCAGGATACAATAACACCAAATATTTTAAATAATTAAGAGAAGATGAAGGAAATTGTCTTTGTCTTTTAGTATTATATTTGATGCTGAAAAAATTTAAATGACTGGTTCAGGAAGTCAAGGCCTAGTGGATTTCACACACACATGCACACACACACATACATTTTACTTTTTTAAAGAAAACAAATACTAGTAAAATTAGGTCAAAAACAAATATTTATTGAGAATTAAAAAATAAATTACAAGTTAAAAATCTAAAAACCTTAAAGTGCCATAAACATCACAAAATCAAAAAAGTCGATATAATATTTTTATTACCTAATTGCTTAGAACTTTTATATTTATTCTTTCACTTTTTGGCCATTCCTTTTCATTTTTTACTCTGTTATTATTCCTTCTAATGACAGTGACTATATTTTTTAACAGAAGACAGAAATATATTTTTATTATGTAGTAGATATAAAAATGTTTTTATTATTGATGATAATGTCATATAGATAGTTAGCATTACTATCAACTTTGCAAAATCTCTATCAACTATGCTGTATGGGAGTTGTAGGTGTAGAAGAATTATCCACTAACTATCTTTCAACTGCATGTCCTTCAAACTTGTTTCTCCTCTTTATACCATGTACTTCCAGAGCGTGGGACAATCAGACATATTAGTAATATTTAAACTACTCTGACCTGAATCTTTGTGTTAGGTAAGGTGAATTAGCACAGTGAACAACAGAAATTTTCCTGGAAGAGGTGCGTATACTCAGATAACCAGATAGTATGTGGAAGTGACAAAAAAACACATAAATATCTCCCACTAAGCCCACATTAAGTTTATCACCAATTATACTTTCTCTAAGTCAAATTTTAAAATTATATAAAAACTATGGCTTTCTTTATATCACTTGACATGAGAAGTATAACATGAGAAATGGGAACACTGGAGAAGGAAGAGTGAGTCTACTTGCTGCAATTAAAATGCAGGCTTATCTTGCTATCAAAAATGTTGAGTGTTCTTATGAAGTCTTTATGTGGAAAAGCACAAACCAAAGAAGCATTTACCTTTCACTTATGTAGAAAATTTTTTGAGAATTCCCAGGCCCAAAAACTAACATACTAAATAAAATTCTTAAATAACACTAACAGATAGTAGAAGTAGGAATGACATAAATACATAATGTGCATAAAGTAGAAATAATGTATGTACAGCATTGTTTCACTTATCAGAATTGTGACAGCAGAGAGCATACTGGATACCTGAGGGGCAGTGATTGCATAAAGTAGATTGAGTTGTCTGATGCTGGGGTAATAGGAGATACAGGAGATTGAAGCAGAAAAGAGAGAGGAAGTGAATCCTCTCTGAACATCTCATCATAATTAGAATCTATTGAGGCAGGTTAAAAACATCTACACTGTCTATGTGTGCCTGCCTCAGCGTCAAAGTTGAGGGTATGTTGTCTATATAATGGTTGCAGCAAAACACTGATCACAATTTTAGCTTTTTGCTGTATGTCCTAAAACAAAAATCCCCTTTGATATTTTGCAGATAAAAGCAATTACAAATGTAGGTCTTTTTCTTCAAGCAAAGTGGCACAGCAAGAAATTTTGAAAAGTGGGACATACCTGTATCTAGAAACTTTCCCTAGGGGGTGAATGACTAATGAAGCTCTGGTCAATTTTCAAAGCTAGCATGATTCAGGGCTTTTAGGGTTAAATGCTCCACTCCCAAATCATGACCACACTTGTTGAAAACTAAACTTTTTAAAATGCTTTCATCAGGTAAAGTTAAATAAAATCTTTTGAAGTGAGTCTAATCATGTCCTAGGTATCTCTCTCATTGCAACATAACAGTCTAGCAATTGCATTGAATGTTGTGACCATTCACAAGAGGCAAAACCATGTACAAGGATACCTAAGGTATATCATAAAATAGATACATTAAGGTTTTGAAGCCATCACATTAGTTAAAACACAACCATTAGAATTGTTTAATTAAGTAGATAGAAATAGAAGGTGAGTTGAGATTATCCACAAGGGTTTGAAGTTGGGTGGGATTAATCTGAGGATGCTTCTTGGGGGAATGTGCAATTTGGGGCAGTAATTGGATAGTGGTTAAGCAACATGAGGGCATGAACTTTGTCTGCCGTGTTCACTGCTATTTCTAGTACCCATAATATTGCTCAGCATGCACACTCAACTTTTGACTAGGGAGGGAGGAAAGAGGTAGGGAAATGAGAAAGAGGAAGACCAGGAGATGGGGAAAAGGAAGGTGGAATACAAGAAGTTAAGGGGAAGGAAGTAAATGGGAAGGGAAGAAAGTGGAAGATGGGAAGTGAGGGCTAGGGAAGGGAGGTGAAAGGGAGGGAGGAAAAGGGAGGGAAAGGAAAGATTTGCCTTAGGTGAATCATAAGTCAGTCTCAGGCTTCTCACCTGTAAAATGAGGATAAAAATAGTTCCTTCATCAAAAAGTTGTTGTGATAATTGAATGAACTAATACTCATAAATCACTTAAAAACTGTCCTGGTACCCAGTAAACCTTATTAACTACAACAGATCTTAAATCTTCACTTTGTTCCTTCAAACTTTCACTCAGAGATCCAGCAAGAAAGAATATTTTCACTAATTGAAACAGAAAAGAGCTCAATTTGAAGAGTAATGGGAAATCTGTCAAGGAGTCTGGAATTATTGCTCTAAAAATTAATGATTTCATAGGAGAGGTCAGAAGATCTGGGATTTGAACTCAGAGAGGAATGAAAAGAAGAGCATGCTCTGTGATGTGGCAGGAAGACTCATCTCAAGCCCCAGTTGGGGAAACGCAATCAATAACATCCTGTCGGGAACTTTTTGTGGTCTCATGTAAATATAGGCTACCTGAACATAAGATAAAAACTGTCATTTCCTCTCTCGCATTGTAACATGATGATTTATCTATTCCTTTGAAAGAAACAAAGCAAACCAAACAATTGCTTAAATTTTCCTGGTTACTTGTGTCCATTGTGAAATATAAAATTAAAAAAATGATGCAAGATGGTAGAATATTTTGGAACAATTGTAAAGAAGAGTACTGTAGAGAATGAGTAAAATCTAACTCAATCCAATGGGCAAGACATTATAACTACTAGTAAGACAGTCAATGAGGGGAAAAAAGTGTCATGGGCTGTCTAATCAACCCTGAACTGCGGGGGTGACCAGTTATAATTTAGGTGTTTTCCAATTAGTTAATACAAAATAGTATTAAACTGTCAGTGGCATTCTTAACACAGTGCTTCCTTTAACTTAAAGAGAGTGTTGTAGAATATTTTTTAAATTTTGAACCTGACTGGGATGTTCATAGAAAAATGTTATTTTTCAAAATTATTATTTGTCTATCAATCCCATAATTCTCAAAGAAATTTAGGCTCACAAAGGCAACAGGAAAATTCACTGAGGCAGTGAATTTCAACATACAGACAAACATTATGGGTAATGATGGGGATAAGGCTTAAGTCCAGGCACAAAATATCAGTTCTCAATTCTCCCACCTATCTGCCTTTATTCAAAAGAGAAGGAAATGTCATATTCAATAATATCACCATTGAGAGCTACATAAGATACATAGTCAAGGCTTGGCGTTTCAAAAGACCCTCTATGGAGAAACCTTAAAACACTGTGTGCAGACAAATTACAAGCAGAGATGGCTCCCCCACTTGGGCTCACAGCTGTTCTCACCTCACTCAACAAGACAAAGACAAAGGTCAACACAGCCTAGCACAGGTCTTCAGATGAAGTCCTCTAATACACCTATATAACCTACCTGACTGATCAGCTACAAGGGTTGGATTAATGGCTTTTCCTACCCTTCAGTCTAATTTCTGAAAAATGAAATTTCAATTTCAAAGTTTATTCCTTTGGGTAAACTAGAGGAAAGTTTCTATTCAAATTTCTGAAGTAACTGAATACTATTTTAGAATAATTTTTGCTTGTTTGTCAATGGTTCAATGTTCAGTTGAGATTAAAGAAACTGGAGTCATAACAACTCAAATCACAATACTTGATGAGATAGAGAAAAGAGCTTAACACTTAAAGTCAGACAAATCTAAAGTAAGATCTCAACTACTAGAAGAAGGATGGGAAAGAAGCTATTTGACCTGAACGGAGTCTCCCAACTCTAAATGCAGTCTCATCTACCTCACCTCATAACAGTTGCATCAAGTAAAGAGAGAAGACGCAATAAGTACTCTTTTGTGAGCAGCGCCAACATGAAGATTTAGTAATAATGCAGCAAAGAGAAATCATTAGATCTCAGTTCCACTCCTGAAGGTCCCAACTTAGCTCTATATTAGACAAGAAGTTCAATTTCGTTATCCTTTAATGAAAATAATAGTTGTATTACTTGCAAAAGCATATGATTTACAGTGAAACATATAAAGTCTTTATAAACTAAAAGTGTATCACAAAGTAATAATAATATCACTGCCGGTACTATTTGCATCTTTCCTGCTCTCTCTGTCCTAGGTTCAGTTAAATGCATGAAGAATGCCGTGCTTGTCTAGTTCAGTTCTTCCCATGTCGTGAGAGTAGCACCAAACCATCTTTGCTCTCTATCTGGCTGAATTATGACATACTTTTCCAAGCTAAAATCTGGCAAATCTGGAGAGAATGGGTGGGTACTGTTGAACAAAAGAGTCTGAAATTATTTCCCCCCCTGGAACTGTCCACAAGATTCCTCATCTACTGAGTAAGGCTTTAATTGTCTGTGACACTTTCTTCCATCACCACAGTGGCCTTTTCCCTCTCAATCACTCACCAAGCTCACCTGCTGCCCTCTTGACTGTCTCTGATCCTTTCTAGATATGTCTTGTCTCCCAAAATATGAAGCACTCTTCTCTTTGAGGCCAGGTTCCATAATTTTACTATCTCTGAACCTTCCCTGTCCCTTTCTGCTCTTCTGTTGACACGCTACAGGTTGATTGATTCTAATCTTGATTATATCCTCCTTTTGAACAACGTATTACTTGCCTGAACTTAGCAAAGTGATTGTCTAAAAAATAATGGAGAAATCTCAGTTTCTTTATGTGACAAATATACACTTCCAAATGATGATGAGAATAGTACGTACTGAAAGTTTACAATATCCCATGTTTCATATTCCTTAGAAACATGATTTCATTTCATGTTTTCAATAACCTGGTGAGATAGCTATCATTATTTCTCATTTATGGACGTGGAAACCAAGGTCTAGAAGAATAAAGTAGCCTGCCCAAGGAGAAAAGTAGCTTGCCAAGGTCTGTACGTTAGTGAAGTTGAGATACTAACCAATGAACATACCACCTCTTTGTTTATAACACCTTTGGCTTTTGCCCCCAAATCAAAGTTCAAATTAACTTCGGAATGTCAAAGACCCTGTACAGAAGCCTATTGTTAATTGTGAGATCTTAATTTGTGGATTTAAATACAAACAAAATTTATCTCTCTTCTTTTATGACCTAAATCTATTTTATAATTTATTGTAATAATAAGTAATAAAGCTGCCCTGATTCACATATATTCAGTTTCTTCACATTGTCCCAAAAAAAATTGTTTTCCTGTTGGCAGACTTGATTTATCCATTATGTACCACAAACACAGTGCCTATACCCATAAAACTCTTTGGAACCAATGAAAATATTTTGTTTCCTTTAAAAGAAGAAAGGAAAAATGAATTTTCAGGTAAAAGAAAATGGTATGTGTTATAAATTAACGTGTGTCTTGTCAAGGGAGTAGCAAAATACATGTTATTTATTTTATTATTACTTATTAGCTAGGTCCCTAAAAGTCCTACTGTTGCCTCATCTGTGGGCTGTACAGGCTCAGAACCCTCAGTGTTATTGATATAGTTTCGCCCTGACAGTCACACTGCTGCACTGTGACTCCTCGCTCTCCCCTGTCAAGTGCGATAGGGCTGACTTGTTAAAATCATGACATCTGCTCTTTAGTATCCAGAGCACGTACTGAGAGCTGAGTGTCAAGTATTAGAAAGGTGGTTTCCTTCTCCCACCGAGGGCGATGAGGAAATGCAGAAGCACTGGGGCATCCACCTCACCCGTCAGAGGGGGTTATCTGGCCACAGATTGTCTCACCACAAGAAACAGTCCGCAGCCAAAGGATGTTACAGAGAGAAAATAAAAAAAGTCAGGAAAAAACATCTGACAGCCTAGTGGGGAGTATTTTTAAGCCTGGTGTTCTAAGAACTGTACTTGTCAATACCAATAATGACGGCGACAGTTCTAAGTTGCCAGGGGCTGAGTCTCTAAAGGAAAGACTTTCCCCAGTTTGAGTTGGCGTTGTGTCAATTCTTCCCTCTCAGGATCTAGACTTCTTTTGAGCAAGCTCAGACTCCAAATGTCAGCCCAAATATTTACAAAGCTGGAGGCAAGTCTTGGGTTGAGAAGGACCCTAATGAAATGACAAGAGCCACTGAGATCTGCTGATTTTAATTTCTGTTACCTATGAACTGCAGTAACCTTTATTCTTACGTCTGGCCCATGAGTAATGAATATGAAGTCCTCCTTTCAGTCTCTCAGTTTAAAGAAAGAGGAAGGAAACGGTCCATTGTTTTTCTAACCTTGAAGTTTCCTGGTGTAGGATGGAAAATTGAGGATGGTAAGTGAAAGCAGCAAGCACCTCTATAGAAGGACATCCGGTGAGGCCAGGCGTGCTCTTGAGGAGCATTTGTTGACAGTGGGGGGGGGGGGGGGGCAGGGATAAGAACAAGCTGAAGCAAGTTTCTTTAACAAACATCTGAATACTCACTACAGTCTACCCTATACTCTGAAATCTCACATACAGCCTGTCATTCTGTCTTAAACCCAGGAAAGAAAACCTATTCGGTCAACATCAAGTGGGAAAAAAAATCACAGTAGAGATTTTCTCCAACTCTTGGAGAGATTGTATTGTGCCAAGAAGAGCTGAAAGAGGTAGCCAAAAAGTTTTTTCTGAGTTTTATTTCTAATGTTTTATTCTATTCATCCACTAATTTGGTCAAAAATAGCTCTCAAGTTTGCTCAGCACAATTTGACCTTCATAATTATGCAGGTGATTATGGGGCCCCATTAGAGTTTTCAAAGCATTTTGTACATAAGGGGCCTTTAAAAATCCTACTATAATAAAAACAAGCTCATAAAAATCCCACACGTCTCACATAGGCCTTTGATAACCCATCACACAATAACGACCTTGAGCAAGAGCCTTAACTACATTCAAACCAGTAGTTTAGAGGTAGAAGTTTTTATATCTTATTATCTCTGGCTAGAGTCACTCAGGACCTAAGAAGAAAACACACACATGCTTTGCTATTAATTGAGTAAATTCTATGTGTCATCAGAAATAAGCCCTTCCTTCTCTGGCCACCTTTTTCCAGGTAGCTTTGTGAGAGTACAAACTCTAAGTCAGCACTCAGGTGATGAAGACTGTAACCCACACCAGCCACTGCCTATTGGTGAAATATATGGTCCCCTCTTTTCCCTAGGCCTCAATTCCTCTTCTATAAGATCAGAGTGTAGACCTAGAATCAGTTTAATTGTGTGCACATGTTCGAGAGTTTTAGGGTTAGAGAAAACTGAAGATGGAGAAATTGCCCTACTCCCCATAACCTGAGTAGACTTCTTTATGTTTTTTAGGTAGTGTTCTGAATTACTGTTCAGTTAAAAAAAAATTTTGAAAACCATCAGAGGTTCCTTCAGGATCCTTTCATTTTGGATCTACTGTGAGACTCTGATGATTGAGCCTGCTGTAGGTGAACCATCCCTGAGGTCAAACAACTTGGAGTTTAGGGGGATATTCTAATCCATTAATATCTACTACTGAATTAATAGAAATTATTTTACCCCATTTAGTAGAAAGAAAGCTGAATTCTGGAGAAACACAACTTAATCAAAGGAGAGAAAAAAGTGGGGGGATGTCTCAGAGGAGACTGAGAAGTCTCAATGAAGATAGCAGGTCTTATCAGGTCACCCCAAAGATGGTGATGGACTCCTAGAGAGGCCACTGGGTAACAGCCAGGGCCCAAAAGTTTTACTACTCAGTTGTTTTCATACAAGTTTGCTCCCTGTATCAGTGGACTGATAACATCACTTCTAGATGCAAGGGACTGAATTTTGGGATCATTTAATCCATGGTCCAGGATCATCCAGATAATCAATTCCTGAGTCAGATTCCTGACTAATGGTGCTAAAAGGGCAAAGACCAAGTTTTGGGGCAACATTTTCCATTTTTTTTCCTACTCTGTAGTCAGCCAGGCACCTAATATTTATTAGACTCCTACTGTTGGGAGAAAGACAAAAAGTAATGTCAGCACCCTTACCTTCAAGAAGTTTATGACTTGTAAGATAATTTAATGCTATTCATGCAACATACCTCTTTTCCAAATACATAACAGTATTGTATGCTTCTACTTTCTTAGAGTTCAGTGTGTCCATGCTTTGACCAGAGATACTAGCAATGAGGTAGTACATGCTGCTTCCAGGTGAAAGCTCGAAAAGTCTGGGCTCAATCCAGTACTCTTTCCCTGTGACAAGGTAACTCTGGCAACCCAGTGGTAGCTGTTCCATCCACATGGTGCCAGAGGAAGCCAATTTGGAACCCAGACTAACTGATATGGGCTTATCACACAGGGAAGAAATAAACCCTGTTATTTAAGCCACTCAGAGTTTAGAGTTATTCATTAACTCAGTGTTACTTGGCCTAACCTGACCAATAGCAAGTATCCACCATGGCAGAGGTATCATGAGGCCAGAGTTTTGTCAGTCACCAAGCATGTTAGTTATTCTACACTATATCTTTTCAAGAAATCTTTCCTTCATTTTGAACACAGTAAAATACATTTCACTTACCCATTACACCTGACCAATAGACTTCTGTAATTTAATTAACCAGTATAAACAAATGGTAATGAATTCCACTTACACAATTTATTGTCAATTAAAACTTCTTTCAAGGTTCTTACATGGTAGGCTTATGAATATGAGAGACTTGTCTGGTATAGTTATCGTTAAACCAATCTCTTCAACAGCCATAATGAACTATGAAGGAGAAGTGGGAATATGGGGGAAGGAGGAGAGCCTCATAAACAGGAAAGGGAAATGTATAGACAGCACCTTCATTTTTTCCTTTGCAAAGCTACTACCAGTTCCTTGACTGACCCATCAGTCATCATAAAATATTTTCAACCACTTTTCAACATCAGTTTTACTTTCTATAATATTCAAAATACTAGTTCATAACTCATTACAAATGACAATTCTGTTTGTTCTGAATTTTCCTCTTTCCATTGAGAACTTATTCATATCCTCTTTCCCCTCTAAATTCATGAGACTTCACTAAAAGTAACAATAAACTTGTAATGTGTGGGCCAGGTTCTCTGATGTGTATGAATTTCCCGACTGACCCTCACAACCACCCTGTAAAGCAGACAATCCTGTTACAGATTTTACAAGTGAGGAAACTGAAGGGCTGTAGGGGTTTTTAGTGGCCAGTTACTTATTCCAGTCCCACAGGCAGTAATTGGTAGTACCAGGTAGAATCTGTTTGCCTGGGAAGCCACATATCTTAGCCCCTTACCCCCAAATTCCCAGGTCCCTGGTCATTTCACTCTGAATAACTCTACCCTACAAGTTGTTCAGACAAATTACACCTCAGTTTCCCATTCAAATCATTGTGATTTAGGAGCACTGTGGGAGTTAGGGGCACAGATGGCTAGTCAGAGCACAAAGACTACATGCCCCTAAGAACAGACTGTGCGACTGGAGGCAGCCAGCCGTGGCTCACTGACCTAAGGCTCTTCCGTAAGGAGGTCTTAAAATAGCATTTGACAATGTAGAGACACAGATATCTGATGTGAAGAGCTCTGAAACTCCACAGATACCATGGAAAATGCAAGGAGTTAGGAGTTCTGGGTCTAGGCCAAGCTCTGTGACTTTAGCAGATAAAAGTAAAAAGCACCTCGGCAAGGAGTGCTAGCATTGCTGCCAAGTACTAAACTTGGCACAGCACATGCATGCTCTCCTTTCATTTACTCTTCCCTAAAACTATAAAAAGGAGGCATTGTTATTATTTGGTATTTCTGAGATGATAAGCGACAGGTAAGTGGCTTATCCAAGAACACACAGAAGGGAAGGAGCAGAACGAGGATTTACTGTAGTCATTTCCTTTCTCTGGGTCTCAGTTTATGCATCTATACAATACAAAGTTTGGGTTTGATGAAGTCAAGGACTTATCTCAGTGCTAATATCCAGACTCTTTCACTCTCTTGTAAAGTTATGTTTACACTGGCATGAATAGACAGGGGAAGTGAGATATTCAATTGACACTACCGATAGAATTAGCAAGGCACCATTATATTTCTCTCACCTGTACCCAATTTTATAAGAATTGGCCAGAATTGATCAAACACAGGTCAATGCAGCAACTTATTTTCTGTGCTTCCTAAATATTTCCAGAGAGTAATTAATTAGCAAGTCCACTTTAAGATTAATTCCAATAATACAGATAATAAGAAAAAGGTTAATATTTATTTTTTTAATTTTATTTTTTATTGATTGTACAAACACACACACATATATATTACATCATTATCTACCCTGAGGTTCTCCCATCACCTTGTAACCTTGAACCATCTTTATCTCTTGTGCCCTCTCCCTTTTCTGAATTTACTTCCCTCTCCCTTTTGCTCTATTGCTTCAGTTTTGTAGGCAGTTTTAAATTTTTCCTTGTCCATTTGTTTGCTTGTTTTCCCTTTATAAGTGAGACCATGCTGTATTTCTCTCTTTCTTACTTGCTTATTTCCATTAACATGATTCCTTCTAGCTCCAACCATGTTGCTGCAAACGACATAAGTTTGTCTTCTTTGATTGTTGAATAATATTTCATGGTGTAGATATACAACATCTGAAAAAGACCAATATTTAAACATATATCTTTTTTGTAATTAATGCAATGCCTTTTTCAGTCTCATGAGTGGAATTATAACACGAAAAGAGGTTTGGAATTCAGACTAACTTTATCTTCTCCCCAGGGATGAATGGCCCTGTGGTCAGCACACTGGTCCAAGTTTTCAATGTGTTCATGATTTCAACACAACTAAATTGAGAATAATCCTGAGTGTTTGGACCTGAGTGTTTCTTTGATCCCAAGCATCTAATCCCAGATGTCCTCAAATTTCAGGATTCAGCAGAATTACCTAAAATACTTGCTGAAAATGTCAAATTCTCTGAGAATTATTTTGGGATCTGGAGTAGAGCCCTGGAATCAACATTCTTATACCTCCTTTTCTCCAAAGAAGCCTGAGGTCCATGATGTGTATCCTAAATCAAGAAAAGCAGGCTGGTCCTTGCTTGTATTAGATTCATTCATCCTCACTTTCCCCTAAAGGTAAATACTGTCCTTGCCATTTTGACCAGACACAATCCAGCTACATCCACATAGAGCACCAATTCAATTGGTTGTTTTGGTTTCTTTTTCATATTTGTTTTTTCCCATTCCAATTTTTAATTGCACACAATTGATACCTACTAAATATTCATTTATGTTGAAGAAAATCACTATCTGACTTTATTGTACAATGAATGAACATGTTTTTCACTAAGTTAATACACTGCTACTTGTTCTGGGTCATTAGTCACTGCCTACCTACCATTTCACATACTATTCGATAGTGTTTCACCCTTGTCCCTTGAAAAAGTTCAATTTGAAAGTACCACCCTAAGGCAATCATAAAATATATCATTCAGAACGGGATACTTGTGAAACTAAAAGGACGTGCTATTAGAAGAATATGATCAAGCAAGAACTATCTGGCAGAACTAGGAGAAACAGTTATATTAATTCTCACCAGTTAGAAAGCAGAGTACTACTTGCCCAAGACATTGAAGTGACACCTCCCCTCTGTGATGGTCCACAGTACTGGATCAATCATGGCTTCCTGTTTGTTTTCTCTTTCCATGATGCTTCCACCAATGCTTCCAGCATATCACTGCTGCAAAGGCAGGGATCATGTCTCTCTTTTTATCTCCTCCACTTGCTGGCATAGGTGTGCCATCCAATGAAGAGGCAAGCTAGGAGCAGAAGTCAGTGTTCATATGATAATGGTGAGGGTTCTCACCTATACTGGAGGTGCCTCAAGTGGTAAGGGCAACAAATTCTTCAGACTATAGAGCCAGAAAAGTTGGGTTTGCTATCTAGCTATGTGACCTAAGGGGAATCACTTAACATCTCTGAGCTTTAGTTCTCTATGCAATAGTTGATAATATTAATCTCATAATGTTAGGATGATCAAATGAAATAATATATATAAAATCACTTACCAGAGCTTTCTAAACAATAGTTCCTCTCTCTCTACTCTGCAACACTGGTCCTGCTGAACAGAGAGATGAACTAGATAAGGCTGTGATTGCGTAACTGTTCTAGTGGTTATATACTGCAGTATAACAAATTACCTCCAAGCTAACAGTATAAAGTAACCATTTTACTATGCTCAGTGACACTGTCTGCCAGGAATTAGGAAAGGGCACAGTGGGAACCAGTCTAGGACCCCAGTAATAAGAACTTAAAGGTTTGGGGTGATTTAACTTCTAAAGTTAAAAATTATCTGGAGGAACATTCTGGTGCTTGACATTGGTTATCATCCAACAGATCTATCGTCCAGCAGAGTAATCTGGGCTTCCTCATAGCATAACAACGTCCTTCATAGTGGGTTTAGGGGTCCGAAGGTTGACATCCCAAAATAACCAGGAGAAAAACATGTTTTTTTGTAATCTCACCTCAGAAGTCACATGGTTTCATTTCTACCATAATCAAACCAGTCTAAGGAAGACAGCCTTCTTAGAACTCAAGAATCCTGAACTTCTCGTCCTAAGAGCATAGATCCCAGTTATTAACAAGGTCAAGGTCAAGGCCACCATGTATTAAGAGTGTGATGGATGGGAGAACTTGAGTTGGTCATTTATGGAAAACATAACAATCTGTATCATAAAAGTGGTCATGTGATAAAGACATTTTTAAAAGACAAGAAAAACCCACACATACCATTAGAGAATTCCAAAGTGCTTTCTAGTTGATCTGGCCAAGTCCCTTGACTATGAAATGACTGAGCTAGGTACAACTGTGTTCCTACTTTGAGAAAATGTCAGTGAAAAATTAATCTTTATAAAGTAGCAGTTTTAGAAGATCAGCATTCATATCTGGTCAGTTGTGTGAGTTTACTTGTAACTGAAACACAATCTTAACACTCAGGGTCTCTCTTAACCTGTCTCCATCACCAGCTATTGAACTCTAAGCCACTCCTTGAACAGGATTGTGTTTTTGCCATGACACACTTCTTCGGGCTTGTTTTCCTCTCTCTAGAATGTTCTTCCATTCATGCCTAGTTTCAGGATCACCATCTCCCTGAAGACTTTCCTGTCTGTCCTCAAAGGTAATCTCTCCTTCCGAACTTCTAGATATTTTGATGTGTGCTCCATTCTACCTCAGGTAAACTCGATCATTTCCCAAGATACACATTGAAACTGAACTTCATTTTCCCCCCTTATGCCCTGATCCGTTGCTAAGAAGAAAGTAAGATTTAAATGTTCCATTCATTTTGAAAATAATTGGGTTCTCACCTGGACAGAAAGTGCTGGCATCCAGAGGTGCTAAGAAATCAAGGTGTTAAAGGCGAAGCAGAGATGAGTCAGGTATGGTTGCCCCCTAGCTAAATGACCACTCTCCTCTGTCTCTCAGGATTCCTTCTTCTCTTTAACTAGCCTGGGCATACATGCAAACACACACACACACACACACACACACGTGCACACACGCACACCATTCAACCACTTCAAAGTCTGATGAATATCTATGAGAGGTGTTATGCTTTTTTCAGTCACTTTTAAACATACATTCATCTCAGAAATATGGTGATCCATTTTTAATGACACTTATCTACTTAATTCTTTCCTATTTGATAAAAATTCTCCAATGCTTAAATCCTTCTCCCTTCTAGAGACTGCATTCTTTTATCTTGCAGTGAACAGTTCAATATACACAAAATGGCATTTTAAATTAAACTGATTTATACATTAAGTTACATGGACTTCTCCTTACTGAATCAGTGAGTAAATATGAGCTACGAATCTGCTAAACACCATCTTCAAAGGGGAGTACTCTACCCTTTGTAATTTTATTCTAATCTATAGAAGAAAATTTTCATAAATTAAAGCACAAAAGTGCTCTTGGGCTATTTGTTCTGACTCTCATGCCAAAATTATGACTCCCTTTTATATCCCACTATTCATTTCTTCCAATTTTCAGTGTATTCATGACGTTTAAAAGCTATATCCTAGAGCCGGGTGTGGTTGCACACGTCTAAGCGCTGGGAGGCAAGAGGCTTGGAATTGCTTGAGTTCATGAGTTCGCTATTACCCGGGCAACATAGCGAGATCTAGTCTCAAAAAAAAATAGCCAGGCACTGTGGCAGGCACCTGTAATCCCAGTTACCTGGGAGGCTGAGGCTGGGGATTGCTTGAGCCTGGTACCCTGGGCAACACAGCAAGACCTAGTCTCAAACAAAACAAAACAAAACAAAAAACAAAGCTACATCATAAATTTTGAATCGTGCTTCTTAAGTTCTTAGAACATTTTAATTAATTGCTGTTAAGTATTCATGCTTAGGTCACTGATTCACTCTATGAAACCAATACTCCTCAAAATGGGAAGAACTGGGAGACTCTCCTGTCACTACATACCCCTTCAGCTAACTGGTCTTTTCCTGTTAGACAACGCCTGTTGTCTTCAAAATTCCAGCAACTGACTGATAGTGACAACAATCACTACTTTATCAAGACAATATTACTTCAATATGTTAAACATCATCAAATTCTACCACTTAAGTAAACAGAATGTCCACTCTGGTGAATAATTAAGAGTGGTCCAATCTACTAATTTAAAAAATGCATGTGGACCTCAGACTCTTTTCACATTAGTCTTTCAAGAGATGTTAAAGTGTAAGAAAATAATGGGCACTTCAGTTTTATGTGACATAATTCATTTCTCATTTAATCATTCAATACAAATATTCTTAAGTACCCACCAACCCAATCAAGAACATTATAATCCAATACTTCTGAGCATTAAGATTTTAGAGCCAATAAAGTTCCAACATTTGATGGGCTAACCAATGTTGCCAACTTAATTTTGTTAAGAAAGGTCTTAAGATCTGTGGGCTTTCCCGTGAAAGGATGGAAAAGAACTGGCTGATGATAAAGGAGTGACAGGTTTAAAATGTTGGCAAATAAATGGACAAGTCCACAAGATGAGTGAAGTACAAAGAGAACATCCTCTGGTCTTTAAGTAAATGTGTTAAGACTTGAAAGCAGTAATGCATGTACATATTTAGCCAAATTACAAGGACTGCAAAGAAAGATGGCACCACAGCTGCAATAATGAGGGAGATTGTCTGCAAATCTCTCTACTTCCTACTACATTCCCTGTTTTACCTCAAAGTTTAGCTCATGACTGGGTCTGAAACTAACTACCTCATAGAAGGGAAGATTTTGCAGAATAATCTGGAGCCCATCTAAGGCAGTTCCAAGCCGAGTTTTGGTTACTGAATTTTCCTCATGATCCTTCTAGCTAAATTCAGCTATGCCCATTTTAGGATTCCTGATGTCTTAGGATTTCTGCCTTCTAAATAGATATTATACCCTTAAATCTCAGTCACTAAGCCTGGACTCTGATACCTAAAGCTAGTCATTCCCAGGACCAGCTCCCTCCTCAATAAAACAATACCCTCCTCAATAAAACATTACCTCAGTGAAACATTTTTCCTTCTCCCACAAGCTGTGAAACCCTACTAAGCTTCTTCTGATTTCTGGTTAGCCATTCACTCTACCTGGACCTATAAGCATTGCCTGTTACTAGACTGCTGATACCACATTCCACCCACCTAAGACAACTGGTTCCAAGGAAGTTTGCAATCTCAGAAATGTTAGCAACATTTTGTATTTATGCACACTTTTCTTAAGAGAGACTCTTTAACACTTCCCAGTTTCTAAGTGTTCCATGGCTCTAAAAAGGCAAAAACCAAACCACTGTTTCAAGGTCATTTTTTTTACTGAAAAATCTGAATTGTATATTCCAGATGGGTATTTATTCTTATTTTATAACAAAACCAGGCTTTCATAAGGGGAAAGTATTTACCAAGGAGTCTCTGTATCTGAGGAAACCTGGATTCAAGTCTAATTTTACTTCCCCCCCCCACCCAATTACCTCCAGTATTACACCTTTCCTCAAGCAACTTTCACATTTCCCTCTGCTGGTCTTGTTACCCATGCTATCTCTGTTTTTAAAGAAGCCAATGTAGCGTCTGGTACATCATATACATTCAACGAAAATGCCAGCTGTTTATATCATTTCTCAGTCAGGTAGGACCTCTTAAACTAGGAAGGTGAAAATTTATGTTTCATTACTTTTCTCTCTGGAAAATATTATCAATTTAATTACTAGGCAAGTCACTTTTAAAGAAAGGTAGAGCCCTCCAGGTATGTCCTTAGCTTCTATAAGCCTAAAAGAGCAAAGCACAGACTGATCCCAGAGATGATGTTCCTGATACTGTGGCAGAGAATGTGAAAAAGTGAGGGGGTGGTGTCCAACACCTTCCAAACAAAAATTAAGAGGTGGTATATAGCCTGTGGGGCACCTCCTTCACCTTGGAGTCATCCTTCATCTTCCCTGTGATTTCCCTCTGTCCCTCATACTCTGATATCTAATTGCTAAAGTATTACTGATAAAAGAGGTGCTGACAAAGGTAAGATATGAGACCTCATCAGTACACTCCAAGAGAACCTCAACATTTAGGTTGAGGTTTTCTCAAGTCATTGAGTGGACCTAGCAGCCTATAAGACTGATGAAGAGTTTCCCATTATCAAAGAGCCCAGGATGCTGAGTATATTAGGCCTGGGATTTGATCCCTAGATTCTCAATTTCAGCCCTGAAAACTGACTCCATTTGGTGGGTTTTCACTGTGTAATTCCACCGATGTGGGTTTCCATTGTGTAGCTCTGGCCTCTCATTGAGTGAGCCTTGGCAATTTCAAAAACAATCTAAGACCTGAGATCTTAATCCTCCTGCAGAGACCTACAGCTATGACAAGTGAAAATGTGTATGTATGTTAATGTTACAGTTCAATAGCAGTTTCACAATTTCATATTTTCTGATTTTTAACTCAACTTATTTTGAGTTATATCTTGGAGATCTAAATCTGCAAGATACCTGTCCAACTCCTACCTTGAATTAAGTCTGTTAATGTATTATTTAAAGAGATAACAAATTTGATAGATCATAGAGGCAAACCAGATAGTTCTTATATGTAATACCTCAGTTACAACATAGAAATCTAAAATATATGTGTGTGTAGAGATAGACAGACAGACAGACAGACAGACAGACAGACAGACAGACAGACAGACAGACAGACAGACAGACAGACAGATAGATAGATAGATAGATAGATAGATAGATAGATAGATAGATAGATAGATAGACAGATAGATATTGTGAAAAGGTATCACCGACATGGGAATTCTAATCTTGAAGAAATTCCTATTAATTTCAAGACTTGGTTAACCCCTTGACATATTAATACTTCTAGCTTAGTTTTTTGTACTTTATAACAACTGTGGTAGTTAATTTTTGCCATCATTCAAAATGGATACTATCCTTATTTCAATGCAATCAAGTAAATCTAATTTAAATAGCAGGGCCTTTTGGAAAACAGAGACTCACCTTTCAATGCAAAGAACAAATATTTGCATTACCTATTTATATTAAAATATGCAAAAATTTCCCAAGCATTCAGCCAACTTATAAATTTTTATAACTTCTTTGAATTGTTAACATTTTTTTAAACACACTGCATTATTTCAGCTTTGTGAAGGGCTCAATAACAATCTTTCTGGTCAGGGAAAAGGAAAGGACATTAGAATAAAGAATGCAGAATAAATAAAAACAAAACAGTACAGTCCGTACATCCACTCATACAAAGACAACTTTCATGGTGAGCTATAAGCAATTATAATAACACAATGTCCTTCATGTTGATTTCAGTAGTGAAAAGAATTTCTCTAGTTATTGAAGACTTTCCTGGCCAAATTTCAGAAAAAAATCTGATTCTATCCCAATCTGACTTCTGTGCAATGCAAGTCATGCACATTTTAAACACGGATATATAATGCCGCCATTCTTCTACAAACTGTTAACAGCTGTAGAAACTATTATAGCCAGCTTCAAAACATGTCTGTGTAGTCAGTGCTCCCCAGACACTTAGCAATCCCAAAGCTATTCCTGGACTCACTTGGATTGCAGTGCGAACACAAAGTTTTGATTTATGTTGGTAATGAAACAACAAACTTCTGATCTTTCCTCTAAATGGCCATTCAGATTACATGAACAGCATGTGCTTTGGGGGAAAGTGGAGGGCAGAATTTACAGAAACAAAAAGGAAGCAAGAAAATAAATGAAGTGGCCACCCACACTTACCTTTAGGAAAACCCACAGTTGTTGATATAAAGCACTGTATTGGAGTTACATCTTGCGGCCACAAAAGGCACTTGTGCTTGGAGAGAAAGAAATAGCAGCAGAGGCTCTGGATGAAGAGGTGACCTAGGGAGTCATGTGCTGTAAGCAGGGATATGTACAAAACCAGTGTTGGACATTAACACACTCAAGGTGCCACCCTGGCCCTTAACAAAGATAAACAAATGGCGTGAGATTCGCATTTCAACTGAAAGTTCCACTTCACTGAATCATGACCAAAATCCCCTGAAACTGACAAACTCATGTGAGGGAATTTTTTAGTTGTGGCAATCCAGTTGCTTCCCAAAGCAAAGTGTCTATTAAGAGAGTTTTCTTAAGCCATGGGGTCCTCCCATATCATTTGCCAGCTGTAACTCAAATACATGGGGGTGTTCCCTGAAAATGCTTTGTTTCAAACTAACCATGACAGGTTATCACGGAACCCTGCATCTAAGTTGCTCAGAAAAAAAAAAAAAGAAATACTGATATATAAGAAAAATTCAGATCATACTCATTTCTGATGATTAGTGATGTAACATGAAGAAATCTCTAATTCCATTGCTTAGTGATGTAACATGAAGAAATCTCTATTCCATTGATTCTGTTTTCTAGCTTACAGATATAGATGGCGAGTTTGTACCTCCTGAAGATAAGCCATCTGTTTACTTCCTTCTTTGTTAGTTAAGAAAAGAAGACTCAGAGTTCATTTACTTCCTCAACACTGAGTTCTCCACATGAAGTGCATAGGAGTGAACACCCCAAGTCTCCTTGAATGAGTTGCATAACTAATCAGGTAGGAAAACATGTAGAGATATGGAAAAGTAGAAAACTAAGTAGAACCTAAAAAGTGTTGAGGTATATAAGAATGGCATGATCTGATCAAGATGGACTTGAAAATCTGTGCCACTATGCGGAAGTTAAAGATATCTATATAGAGATACATATACACATAAAACTTAGGGGAAGAGAGATATTTGGTTAGTTGGAGCATCTATAGGAGATGTTACTAAGTGCTTTTGAACTAGTTAAACTCCAAGTAATGGAAAATCTAACTCCAGTCACTTAAGCAATAAGATCATGAAGCTATTTCACACAACCAGAAAATTCAAAATAGATCATTCCAGTCTTGATCTTATGACACAGTGTTTTTCAATCTTTCTGTTCCTGTTCTCCAACACAAACATTTTTCCCCGTGATTCTATTCTATGTTATCAAGAAGACTGCTAGAGCATCTGACATCATATTTACATTCTTGATAGGAAGGAGAAGGAAAGGGAGTCCCAAGTAATTTCACTTCTAATATTAGGCCCTTTTGTTAAAAGTAAAAAATAAAAAGCTTCCCCCAGAAATCCTACTCCAGAGGAAGTTATTGGTGGGAACTATATCATATAGCCACTACTAATGGCAATGAAAGGTGAAATTATACATACATGGTAATGACTCTACAATGATAAACTTGAATAATGATTAAATCCCAGCAGTCAGTACATTACTGCCAGAAGTCAAGTTACATTAGCAAGGAAGAAAGTGCAAAGCAAGTGAAAATGGCAACTGTACTCAGTCAAAAAACAGAATTTTCACTATTCCTTTAGCTTTTATTTTCAATCTTGATGAAAATCTTAAGATTATTTTTCTTTTACTGTTACAGAGAAGAAGAACTATAACTTCCATTTTTCATACAGAGTACTTCCATCTTATTTCCAGTGATGGCATGGCATAGTGCCAATCACTTTTTCTCTTGAAATGCCATAGAATCATTTTATTACATTATATAAGATACATGTCATTCAAACAGAAAGTTTTGGTAACACGCAGTGTCAACTGCCTGCCCTACAAGAATCTGCCCCACTTCTTTGTTCATTGAACCAGAGTCACAGATTGAGTTCATAGATCACCCTCTATGAGCAAAGCTCCTCCAGGGAGTGATTCTTAATCAATGCAATCAAACATCCAAATCATAGAGATTCCACTTCCCAGATCAGTAACTAGTTTAGGAATGCATGTACTGTAATTCTGGTCAATGTTTTTTGAGGGGACATCTGCTTACGATCCTCTAGGAAAAGCTTGCCTCCTCAATAAAAGACAAATTGAGAAATTGTTCTTTCTTTCATCTCTAGAAAAATGTGAGAATGTGATAACTGGAACATCAGTAGTCAACTTGCAACCCTACAAGAATAAAACTAGTAAAGAGCCAACAAGTTGAGAACAACACAACAGAAACTCTGAAGTTGCCTACCTCTATCTTCTTAGTGTGTGAAATAATACATCCTTGCTTTTTCAAAAGAATTGCACTTAGTTTGTTTTCTGTGAGTTCAAAGCATCTTCACTGGCATAGTCTACCCCTACTAGCATATGTTCCAGACTCTTTTTATTAGTAAGCTTATTTCACCAGCAACAGCATCAAACTCTTATCAGTTCCAGTTACCAAATGACCTTGTGCAGCTCTTTGAAAAATTGAAGCTGTTTTATCATCATATACCACACTGCCACCTCAGACTGAGCAAAACCAAGTAGTCTATAGTCCACATGATGAGAAATCCAACTTCAGTTGTTGTAGAAGATTTTGAGCCTCCTCAAGTTCACCACTTACAGATTCTGTTTCCCCTAAGTCACCCACAACCTGTATACAGAAAGGTGCCTCATTCATTTTAAAAGGGACCACAGACACTACTCTTGTAGTTGTGGGTAAAGGACATCAAACACATTAAGGACAAGAGTTGAAAAAATCATAAAATAGCTTAACAGAGAAAAAGAGATTTGTGTTAAAAAAATGACTATACTTTTGGGTCCTATCCACATAAACCAAGATAAAGTGTGTCTTGTGCAAAAATTACGGAGAGAAATGAAAAAGGTGTAAGCATACAAAACAAATGCAGATAGAGATGTGCTCTACTTTGGAAAATAACATTTGAGTTTATTAAATGGATCAACATATTTTATGTGAAACTGTCAATCGACACCAATTTTTTTCCTGAAATAAAGTTGTCACATACAGCTGTATTCGGTTATATAAAAAAAACCTAGCAAAAGAAAAGTTTATTTCATTCCTCATACCCAGATCTCCCAAAGCTTATTTCCTGTTCTTCCAAGTTGCTGGTGTCTACAGGACCATCACAGGACTCATCATCAGAAGGACTTAAGATCAGATTTCCAAAAAGATGTGGCAAGTCACTTTACCAGCATCTTTATATTATTGTTTTCCATACATTTCTAAAACTTACGCTTTATTGTATTTATATTTCAAAGTTATTTTTTAGACCAAAAGCTTTTGAGACCAATTAAGATGGTCAGTTACTTAGAATCATGAAGGTTAGGAAGGTACAGTTTACCAAGGTTGTTAACGAGGACCCACCTGCTTGGTGCCTACTTTTCAGGTAGGTAATTTGGGCAAGTACACATTTATCTTGAGAAATCTATGCTTGGAACATATGGAGAACTCTTTTGTCATTCCCTTCAGACTTCCCCAAACTGTTTACAATTCTTCAGTAGTGATTAAACTCTACCATTTAAAAGTTACTTTGTTTGGGTATGGGTGGGAAGAGTTTAAGGGTAATAAAATTTCCTTTAAATGAAATTGTTGAAGTAGCCAACAACCTCTTGAAAGACAATTCTGTGAACAAGCTAGTTAGTAAATTGCATAGGTGTAGATTTGTATACATCTTATTCTCTTATTCACTGAATAGCACCATTTTCAAATGGGAAATGCTAGAGTAGTTATCATTAAGAGGACATTGGAGTGTAAGACAGAATAATTGCTCATGTAAATGAAAAGGAATACGTTTCATAAAACAATTAAAAATATTTCAAGTGTAATCAGAAAACCACAGTCAGTAATGTCTAAGGGATCAAAAACTTCAGAATACCTGAGTCTGCTAAGGCTGATGTGGAAGTGTGAAGTATGGTGATAAACTGAGACAAGGTCAAAGATCCTGATTTCAATGAGAAGATATAGAGTGAGACCAAAAAAAAAGTGGTTTCCAGAAACCATGTTGTTTCTAGAAAAATCTTTGAATAACAAGCTAAACATCCAACTTATAAAAGACTAGAAGTAATCAAGTTTATGACTTCACATATTTAAAAAATGGAGGGTAAAAGAGATAAACTGTCTTGCCTAAGGGCATAAAACTGAGAATGTAACGGGCTACACCCTGGTATTTGTTATAAGTTAAAATATAAAAATACTAGATGTAAGTCTAGTATTTTGGTTGCTCAGATATTCACAGAATCACAACAAATTTACATTTAATAAACAATTAGATCAGAAACACCATGATACCAGTTAACTCGACTAACAGTATTTAATGAAGCTGAACTATCCTTGAAGACAATATGGGAAAATGCAATATGGTTCTATAACAACCAGGAGATCACAGAAGAGTTGGGTGGTGTAATACTCACAGCAAATGAATGGGTAGATGTTACCTGTTAGGTGCTACATGTCTCCCATGGACACATCTACATCATTGAATTGGGCCAGAAAAATAGCAAAACATGTTTATCAAATCCACATTTCATAATGTCAAAAGGAAAATTTGAACTTTGACTTACAACTCAACAAACTATAATGCATATAGATAAATGTATAAGGCTAAGAGATAGCCATTTTTTAAACTATAATGCAACATTGTGTTTGATTATGTATGTTTACAGACAAATCTTCTGTGTATTTATGTTAATGCATATATGCTTCTGTATACATGTGTACTGTATACATATAAGTAAAATGAATGACAGCAATGACACAAGAGTTGTGTAAAAGAATTAGAATTATCTTGTCAGGGCCGGGCAAGGTGACGTGTGCCTGCCAATGGCAGCCTAAGAAGCCTCAGCTGGGACCAGGGATCACGGTTCAAGTCCCTCTTGGGCAACGTAGCGAGACTTAGTTCCAAAAAAATAGCTGGGCATGGTGGCGCGCACCTGTCATCCCAGCTACCTGGAAAGCTGAGGCTGGGGATTGCTTGAGTCCATGGTACCCAGGCAACGTGAACCTGTGGTTCCATGGGCAAAAATAGTGAGACCTAGTCTCAAAAAAAAAAAAAAAAAAAAAAAAAAAAAAAAAAAAAAAAAAAAAAAAAAAAAAAAAAAAAAAAAAAAAAAAAAAAAAAAAAAAAAAAAAAAAAAAAACAAAAAAAAAAAGGAATTATTTTGTCATTATTAGGTAAACATACTATCCCTGAAATGATGTAATATTATTTGAAAGTAGTAAGGTATATTGCAAACTCTAAGGTGATCACACATACCCAAAAAAAGTACAACTGATATGCTAAGAAAGAGAAGAAAATCAGTAAAAAATCATTTAAAATCACAGTGAACAAGGATAACAAAAAAAAGTAAAGAAGATAGATTTTAATCCAAACATATCAATAATCACTTTTAATGCAATATTCTAAAGGCAATAATTAAAAGAGATTGGCGAGAGGTTAAAAAATAAGAAGTTGTCCATGAGAAATTCACTTTGAATAGAAAAACACAGATAAGGGAAGAAATGGATGGAGAAAAATATATCATGCTAATACTAATAAAAAGAAATCAGGAATACCTGTATTAATTTGAGAGAGTAAAGTTCAAAGTAGTGGCTAAAAAAGCAAAATTCTCTTCAAAAGCAGGGGTAAGCTGGGAATGGTGGCACATGGCTGTAATCCCAACTACTTGGGACGCTGAGTCTAGGAATCACTTCAGTCCACAGGTTCGAGACTACCCCAGGCCAGGCAACGTAGCAAGACCTAGTCTTAAAATAAATAAACAAACAAACAAATAAGCAAACAAAATCATAGATGAATAGGACATGGCATGTGCTAACATTATCAATTCTCCAAGAAAACAGAACAATTCTTTAATGTGTTTGTGCCTAACAACAGAGCCTCAAACTATGTGGAGCAAAAACTGAAAGTTGCAAGGAGAAATAGATAGTCAGTACTATAGTAGGAGAATTGAACAATCCGCTATCAAAAATAGGTAGATTTGGCAGAAAATCAGTAAAAACATAGTTTAACTCAATATTCTCAATCACCTGAATACAACAAACATCAATAGATATTTCATACAACAGAATATATATTCTTCTCCAGTTCACATAAGGTATCCATCAAGATAGACATAGTCTGTGCCATAAAAAGCCAATTTTAATCCAAGAAGACACCATCCAGAGAATTATATAGGCCCCAGGTTTCAAAAATATCCTCCACATATTATATCAGTCCAAAAAAAGAATAAAAGTTTAACTAGAGTAACTAGAGTAAAAGTTGAAAGCACAAAGGAGAGTAAACATACCTTATATGGTCAGTATACAGTAGGGAAAACTTAAAAGGCATGGGGTGGTAATTGTCTTTAAGTGTTTGGGATGAGTTATGAAAAAGGAGAGAAGAAATGTTGTATATCAAAAGGAAATCTGGCTCCAGGTTAAAAGAAGGCAGTTTTGTCTTCACATTAAGAACTTTCTTATCAATCACAATATCCAGTCAAGGATTGGTAGCCTTAACCACATCTGGCTAATAAAGGTCACTTCAGCACTACAGTGTTCAACACTATGTTCAACACATAACAGAAGTCAGATGACCATTGGTAAGGGAGTTTCTGAGATGTTCCTGCAATTCAGAGTGCAAAGTCTTTTCAGAGTGCACTCTGTTCCTGCAAAGTCGGAGTGCAGATCAGATGATTTTCAGGAGCCCTTCTGCAGTGAGTTGACTTTTGCTAGTCCCATGAGGTAGAATGATGAGGTTTTGAGACAAATTTCCTCTCACAGCTCATATACCATTTCTTCGAGTCAATTAAAATAGATGTTATTTTTTCCAAATATTATTATGCATGAAATTCCCTTTCACATATGCCAACTAACATCTTTTCCCAGTTTCCACACTATCTCATTCACATATACCCAACTTCTTTGTAAGAAGAGATAACTATAAACTTGGTCAGAGTGCCAGTCATAGGTATTATTCCCTACATTTGTGTCTTTCCTGGAATTGTCTTTTTCTGGCTCCTGCATCCTGAATCTCCTTAATGAGTTGCTGGGTCTAAAATTGGCTTTTTGCCCATGGCGGGGTTTCCCCAGCCTAGAGGTGTGAAAAGACACTTTATAACCTGTGGCCCTGGGGAAGTCCCAAGGACCCTGGAGAGTTGAACTATTTTTTTCTATATTAAATAGAAAAGAAGTTTGATTAGCGATTATGGAAGACAGGGGGATTTTCAGTTGTGAAATAGTGATTGATACTATTTTTCAGAAAAAAAAAGTGCCTTAATTGACTCCTATACACAGCTCCTTGGTAAGTTGGTCTTTAACCAAATGTCTAGTATTCTCACAGCACCACCAGAAGAATCAGGTCCAGGGGTACTAGCCTTCCATCTAGGTTATACGTTATTGTCTGAACCAAACAGAATACTTATAACTGCTTTTCTAAAATATTGAAGAAATCTTAGTCGCAGATAGTGTTTATATGTTTACCAGGTCTTGAACTAAGTTTGAGTAACTTTACTGGAAAAGTCAGTGAACTCTGGAGTAGACTTATTCACTGCCTATGAATGAAAAATTAACATTCCTCAAGATGTTCAGATCCTTTAAAAGAAAAAAAGTTATAGTAACAACCTCTTTAAAAGATCAGAGAATGAAAATCTGTAAAAGAGGCTAGATACATACAAGTCTACATCTACTTAAGAATCCAGATACAGGATGCAATAAAACAGAAAGAGCTTGTCTGGGTCTATTCATCTTAACTGTTAACCAGTTGGGTTCAGGAACCAGAAGAAGTATGTCACTGAGTCTAAAAATTAAAAAAGAAAAAGTTCCTGGTTAAAGGAACTGGCATGAGATGGGAAACAGAAGGTGTAAGCACCTGGGTCTGTATCTGGACACTAAACTTTAAAATTTAGACAAGGAAAAAGGAATGAGGTCCATACTGATGACTCTGGAGTCCTACCACTATTTGCAATATATGTGTAAAAAGAGCCTAGCAGTGATAACAAAGGGGCCTATCTGGGAATCCTTTGGTTTTTCTAGGCTATGCCAATGAGAAGCCATGAAGATTCTCTGATGATCCACTCAGATAATCAATAATACCCCCTCCCTCCCAAAAAAAAAACTCTAAGGAGGTATGAATTACTAACAAAACTTTTGTTTCGCATACACTAAAATTTTTTTAAATGATGCTTTGTATATACTAAAAGTACAACACACACATGTACACATGCTTAAAATATCCCAAAAATGGTTTATTCAAGTTACTAAGCTCATATCTGCCTTAGAACCTCTGCCAAGAATGTTTTACCCAGACTTGACATGACTGACTCCTTGTCCCTTAAGTTCAGTTTAGGAGCTACATTCACCAAGACTTCTTCCAGACTAAAGCAGTCACTCTGTTATATTCATTCTGTTATCTTCATCCCATATATAAGACATTTTGAAAGTACTTTGTCCTTTTTTCTTTCTAGTGTCTATTCCCTGTCTAGAATGTAAGTTCCATACAAATAAATCTTGCCTTTCATGTCACTATTATATCTTCAACTAGAGAAGAGTACCTAGTACAGGGAGTTTTAATATACAATGAATGAATGAATGAATGAATGAATGAATGAATGAATGAATGAATGAATGACGACTGAAGCAATGATCAAATCAAAGATGCAAAGATCTGAGTTTCTGGAAACTCAGAACAAAAAGATTTTTGTTGTTGATGAGTTTTCTTTCTTTTTTTTTCTTTTCTTTTTTTTTTTTTGAGACTAGGTCTCACTATTTTTGCCTGTGGAATCGCAGGCTCATGTTGCCTGGGGTACCACAGACTCAAGCAATCCCCAGCCTCAGCTTCCCAGTTAGCTGGGATTACAGGCGTGCACCACCATGCCCAGCTGTATTTTTTTGGAACTAGGTCTCACTACGTAGCCCCGGTGGGACTAGAACCATGCTCCGCAGGTGCAGCTTCCTAGGCTGCCACTTACAGGCATGCACCATCATGCCTGGCCCTTAATGGGTTTTCTAGCAAATTCTCTTGTGAGGAGATCTTCATTTCCACACACCAGATAATTGAAGCATATACATGGGGAAGGCAGTTGTCAATGAGATTATCTAAGCAAGTTAACAACAAAATTTCTACTTACATGCTATTACTAGAAAATATGAACTACAAGAACTACAAGATAATGAATCACAGCTGTAAATAAGCATCCCAGTAACCATTTACCTATGTAAGGAATTAAAGGAATTTAGAAAAAATTTTAAAAATTAAAAAAATAATAATAAAAATGTCTACTATTAAAGTTTCTGACTAATGCACCATTGCTTCATCTTTTTTTTTTTTTTTTTGATACTCAGGGAGCTGCTATACACAAGGATTATCTGTTTACTATTATCAGCAGATATTATTATTAACAATTATTAATAATTTTAATATTATTACTTTTAATAATAATAGTTGGTAGAAGTAGAATCAGAAGCTTTTAAATCTACCAGGCATTCTACATTGCACTCTGGGCATCTTTTATGCCCGCTTCACTATGTGAAATGATTTTTATGTCCCCAGCCCAGATATCAAAGCAGAGTTCCAATTTCCACATCCAAAAAGACCAGCAGACCATTGCTACTTAAATCTACTATCCCCACCACCAGTATTTCTTGTTATACAAAGTGATTTTAACACACTAAAAGTCACCTGCTAAAATGTGAAAATTCCACAACCAGTAGAAATGCCAAAAAGACTTTCTTCACAGACAAACATTGCAGCATGAAGTGTACTTTGTAAATTAAATCTTAGAAAATGGATATTTCAAAGGGCCAAGATAAAAATAGCAGCATCTCAGCAGCTTCCAACATTGTATTGTGGGACTATGGTTAAATTGAAGATTCATTTCATCCACCTGATTCAACTAGCAGACAACTCTCTTTATTTTAGTTTTGGAACAAGAAAGCTTCACCACCACCTAAAGTCCATTTGGTTTTTCTCCAAATTAAACTTATCAAGCAGGGATTTGCTGCCTGTCCTGGATTTCGGCTTCAGTTCATAGCTGTGGGCTTCTTCAAGCAGGAACACAAATGTCTGTGTGGGAGAGAACACTCCCTCTGACTGTATCAGAGGAGATGCTCTTATGGGAAACTTTGGTCAGGATTACTGGAAGGTTGGAGAGCATTCCAGTAAATAAGCCAGAATGCACATGCCTCTATGGGCCACACAATTCACACACAGCTAAAGAGAAAAATGTGACTCTCATCATAGACGCACAAGTAGGAGAATGTGGACTGAGCACCAAGTCTTTCTGCCTGGAGTCCTATGCTATCTCCTTTCCACTAAGTTGTCCCCAGTTCTTACACAGAGACCTAGGTCAACCTGCACATCCTCAGAAAAGCTTTTCTAACCCATCTTGCCTGACTCCGATGCATTTTGTGAGCTTCTACTTGTCCTTGGTGATAGGTAAGAGTTCTACACCAATCCCTATGACCTGTTCTGGAGCTCATTCTAGCCCCACATTCCCTGTGTAGAGATGGATTAGCATCTCCTTACCAGTAGGGATGTATGTCTCCCAACGTTTCCCCCACAGAGCTTAGCAGAGTACTTTCACAAAACAGTTATTTAATAAAATCTGGAAGAATGAATAGTTTAGCAAACTATATATTCATAGAATTCATTCCTGAAAACCAGGGGATCCTTATGCAATTGGAGTTTATGAAACACTGAAAAGTGATGGGAAGGATTAAATGTATGAGATAAAGGAAGAAAAGGTAATAAACAAGTGACATTCTCTCAGAAGAGTACAAGGGGACCCGAACCAACTCCACCAAGGAAGGACTGGGCAGAGGAGGAGACACTGAGAGAGCACTGAGGGAGCATAGGTAGTGCTGAAACTCAGGAGAGAATAGTGGCATCCAAGCCAAAATGAGGGTAGGGGTTCTGGAAGAGATGTGTCAAAGATTGAGTAAAGAGTGAGATAACAAGAGAATCTGGGGAGGAGAGGAGTATAAGGAGTACTGAAGCAGAGGGAGGTAGAAATAGTGGGGGAGGCAAACTGTGGTTGCAGCTCAAGTCAAACTCATTTGCTGGACACTGAAGGAGAATTCTAACTGCTCTCCTGTCCCAGGGTGGTGTCTTCCCCACCACACCCAGCTCCGATGTTGTGTCATAACTGAAAACTGAGTTTCCAAGGTCTCCAGGGTGATTAATGTGCTCATTTCCATGGTGATACTTTCTGGCACTTCACCTGACTCTCTTTTAGAGGTAGAATAAGGACTATTAGATAATATGCTCTAATTTGAAAGTTTCAGGAGAAATTAAAGTTACCTTGGCTAGGCTCGAGTCTCCCAGTATCCACTGATATTCATCCTGGAATAGCCTTCCTGGACCACCTGAGTGAAAGGGTCCAGAGGTGTCCAGCTTTCCTGGGAGATCTGATAGAACCAGGAGAAAATTGAACCAGAGGCGGTCTCCTTCCATGACCTTTTCCCTGTTTTGGGTAAAGTTGGTCCCCTAAGTAACACCTATAGGAACAAGAATGCTCTCTTCTCAGTCGATGTCTGCAGCCTCCCAGGTGTGCCCCTTAACAGGAATGGGAGAAGAAGGGAAGTGAGGTGTAATCGCTGGTCACAAATTCTCAGATTGGCGATTTGACAGTTCACACTAATATTTCCTACATGATGCTAACAAATCTAAAATAGGATCATTGCTATATCTCCCCTCATTCTTTTAGTAGGAAGAGAAAAAAAGAAAATCAATCAACCCCCTCTTCCCTCTTTCTACCACTTAGGTAAATTACACATTAAAGCAGAATATCTGCAACAGATTTTCTTCCTCCTCTGAAATACTGTCCACCTCTCCAGAACATCCCCAATTACCACCCCTGTTAGAAGTGTATTCCAGAATGTGACCTGTTTGGAAAAATAAAAAAGGAATAAATCTCATGGTCACTAACATGTGTAAAGATATTCTTAATGTCATCCTAGATTCTGCTTAAAATATGTCAATTAAAGGCAGTCTTTGTCCTTAAGAAATATCTAACCCTGTACATGAATTCCCTCTTTTGTTCCAGTCTGCAACTGAGGAAATGGCCCAGCTGGCAACAACTTCAATTCCCACCCCTGTCTGAGCACTAGGAGCTTCTGCTACTCTACCTTCTATAGTTGTGTTAACTATATTCATCCCAGAAAGACCCTGAAGCAAGAGTGAACTTAAGGGGAACAAGGAAATTCAATATTTGAAATCTGGACTTTTTAAATCACTACCATAAGATATTTTTTATAGATTCTTATATTTTTAAGGAAAATTAAAAATAAAGCTAAAACAACTATTTACATGGCCATCAGTATTATCAATAGTTACTAGGAACAATAATAAAATGCAACCAAAAGTAACAATACCTAAACAATCTTTAAGGGCATGCTTGTAAGAAAAACTAAGAGAAGGTCCAAATAAAATGCTACACTTGGAAAGTAAAAAGCAACAAGTATGAAATACTTGTCTAATATGGTATAACTACTTGCATAAATCAGAACTAAAAAAATTACATATCAATCAGATTACATATAAATCAGAACTAAAAAAGAGGAACCAATAATCCAGTTTGAGGCAAGAACCTAATAAAATTAAAAAGTAAGGTAAATGCAGAGTTAAACTATAGAGGCTGAAAGTAAAAACTCATGAAACAAAGAGTCCATAACTTTACAGTGATTGATGCAATATTTACACAAATAAATTAGGCTCTCTGCAAGGAGGTGCTTGTTGTCTAAATTGAGCTGTGACTTACTATGTGCTTTGCTCCCTCACTTTAGGAAGAAGTCAGGAAATGAACAGGCAAAGAACACTGGATGGAAAATTTGAAAATAAATAGAACCTATACTTAGAGGTTTGATCACAGCCAAGTGCTGTGATATGGTATTTCATAAGAAAAGTAAACCAAATAAAAACCCTGCATGAATAACTGAAATCTATAGCTACATGGAAGCACAGGATGATAAATTACTAAGTTATTTATAAAAAAAAAAAAAAAAGCTGGAACCACCTTCAGGATGCTAGCCAGCCATCAGATCTCTATGTTTTTCCTGATTAACAAAGTTCTTTTTACCAAAACATCACTTTAATTATTAGAAAATATAATTGAATACAAATTTAAACATTTATGATGGGAGGTTGTGAATTTCCCAGGCAGAGTCATCCATTAACAAAGCTCTAGTAATGCCGGAAGATCCAGGCAATCATCTTCTAGGTCTGAAAGTACCAGTCACTGATATGTTAAACAAGAGGAGGAAGTAGGCTCCACAAGGTCCATACTTTTTTTTTGAAACTAGGTCTCACTATTTTTGCCCGTGGAACCACAGGTTCTCGTTGCCCGGAGTACCACAGACTCAAGCAATCCCCAGCCTCAGCTTCCCAGGTAGCTGGGATTACAGGCATGTGCCACCATGCCCAGCTATTTTTTTTTGGAACTAGGTCTCGCTACGGGCCCCAGGCAGGACTCGAACTGCGATCCCTAGCCCTGGCCGCTTCATAGGCTGAAGCTTACAGGCACGAGCCACCATGCCTGGCCCATACTTTTCTATTAGCATGCACAAATGACTTAGAATCCAGTGAGCTAGTCAAAGCTTCTCCAAACTTTCAGAGACCACTCACCTGTAACTTTCCAAAATTAACTTGGGATACCCATAAGGGTGACAAAGTACATTAAGAACCTTCAACAACTATATAATCTATTATAGTCACAAAAAATAAGTACAGAGGGATTAGTGGGAAAAAAACAAACACTTTAACAGAGTATGCAACTTAGGCTGCATATTATGTTAATTACATTAAATGTAAATTTATCAAATTTATTAATAATTTATGAATTATTTCTAAATAATATATTATAAAAATATTAATATTTATAAATAAATTATTGATTCCATCATCCCTTTTCTCACACACAGTGCTTGCTTCCAATGCTAACCAAATCTCAACTCCCAAGGTAATTTTCTTCTAGATCATCTTCCTGAATGAGCTTGTCAAAAGTAAAATAGTAGGTATACATTAATAATACACTAATTTTAGCCGAAAAACTAGTTTCCACTTAATGTAAAGAGAGGCTCCACTCTCAGGAGTATCTATCTGCCTTTTAACAGAAGGAAGAAATTTGTAAGATTTTGCACACTTCCAGTGCTTTGGCAGTTCTTGGGAAAGTCAAGTAGACTTTGGAAGCAAGAGCATTCTTCCAGTGCCCCTAAAAGTCACTTCAAACAGGTTGTCCTATGGTATCTCTATTAAGACAACTTACTAAAAATTAGACATTAAAATTCAACACATAATTTTAATAGTAAAATATTTTCAAAGAAAGAGCCAAGGTCTTATTCTATATCACAGATTATCAACTGAAGATGATTTTTGCTCTTCAACCTGGGACTCAGTCAATATCTGAAGATAATGATGGTTATCCCAAAGTGAAGTGGGGTGAGGTGGAGTGGAGAGGGCCAGTTTGTATGACAGTGGGAAAAGGCCAGGGATATTGCTAAACAATGCATAGGACAGACCCAAAAATAAGGCATTAGATATCCAAAGAAGAATGCCAAAGTTGAGAAACCCTGCTTTCCATGAGATCGATATTTGAATAAATATCAATGCCAGTGAAATTACAGTGCCCATGTTACAAGGAAAAAGGTTCATAATTTATAAGGATTTGCACTATTTCTTTAACATTTCTGGGACATCTTAATTTTGGCTCAGAATGATTTACATTACTTCTTCATAACAGTCAATTGAATAAAATGAGGCTTTATATAGTTCATGTAAGTTTTTCTATTTTGGAAATGAGCGTTTTGATTAAAATTGGCATTTCTGAAACTCTAATTGCTAGTTATTGCTGGGGAAAAAAGAGAAAAAATATTTCCAAGACCAGACAGATGGGATGGCTCAAGATAAGAAATTATAAGCCAGTGTTCATATTCCAATCAGAAGGAAAATTGTTTATGCAATTTAATTCAACTTAAATCATAAGCAATACATTTGTTGAATTAATTCCTAAACTGGTTATTAACTGGTTAATTTTCTAACATTGAGAGTAACTTTCCCAAATTTGATTAGGTTATAAATACGTTGAATAAAATTTTTAAAAATGCTCTCTATATTAAAGACTAAATTCTAAATGAATCACAGCTTTCTAATATTACAAATATCCCCGTAGATATATGATCTTTCTATAAAACATAAAATAATCATTTTTCAAACCTACTGCTAATTGAAATACAATGAAGTATTTTAGTTAACACACCCAGAACCAGAGCAACACAAATGTCATCTTCATATTAACATTTAGTAACATTATTAGAAACAAGACCTCAATGTCTTTGGTAACTTCTGCTTTTCCACGTCTAAAAGCTCTCTTTTTAACTTTACCATCCCCTCTTTGAACCACTTGTCCATGAAAAGACATTTGGACAGGAAACCCTTGGATTGGAAGGATATGAGGAAATATCAGTGGTTCCTTATGTCATCATGAGCCTGAAAACTATGCCCACATTGAAAACGTTTACCAAGGAAATCACTTCAGTCACGGAATTTTATGTCAAGTCCTTTGAAACAGGCATCTGCAAACCAAACACATGAAAAAAGAGTCTTTATGGAGGGTCTTGCTTCCTTTTCATCGATTTATGGAACAGGTTTCTTTTCTTCAAGTAGACTGAAAGCCACTAAGAACTATAAATTGAAGTACATCTCTTGCTAGCTGCTTGGGTTTGACAAATAAAGCAATCATCAAAATCAAGAAGTGTGCACTGCTTTTAAAAGCCCTATTTGTTTGACACAATATAACAGCAGGATGGCTAGGCAAATAAATGGCATTACTTAACATAATCACTTAATGTTGTGCAACCAAAGTCAGTTCTCATTGCTTTATTGCTTGCAAAGAGTTCAGTGATAATAGAGTTGATTTTACTGTGAAGATATAAATTGTTCAGTAGTTAGAGTTGCTAATGAAGGCAAAGGAACACAAAGGAGGAAAAATAGGTTTTAGCAACCCAAATTCATTGCTAATTGCTTGTGCATTCATTATAGGCTGACCAGGGCTAATTATCTAATTAAACTAAAGCCCCACTGCCTTAGAGGAGTTTCTCTGCACTGTGATGTTGGTTGTCAATTACCTCAGCAGGTCCTGGTGAAATGTGTTCTTAACCCAACCCCTGTTTTCCTTTTCCCAATAGCAATGCAGAGTACACTAGTGCCATGATTATTTTTGCTACAATGAAAGAAAAGTTTGCCTTAGAAAAAATTATAGAAACTTAAGAATAATGGCAAATATTATTTTAAACCAGAACTCATGTTCATTTTGTTCAATGATTTATATGCAGGAAATATAAATAAAATCTGTTTTAAATAGAGAAAACACAAACACAAAAGAGAAACCAAATAGCATCTAATGCATGCTATGGAGTGTTCTTTTCACATTTTAAAAAATGCATTTAAAACCTATTTTGATCTAAAGAACAAAATTAATTAAAATTAAAATTTAAAAAAACCTATACTTTTGTGATGTTTTGCTGTAATACATGTTATTAAATATATCATTTAATTTCACATAATTATAACTTAAAATTCATAGATTTTTTTAAGCTAGAAGGAAAGTAAAACATTTAAATTCTTTATACATTACAGAACTGAGGGTCCAAGAAGTGAAATGGCCTTGCCCAAAGTCACAAAGCTGATTATTGGAACCAGAAGCACAACTGGCATCCTCTCAGTTCATTCACCCTTGATTCCTGCTGTTCCACATTGAAGTCATACTGTCATTTCTCATAATTTTCCTAACAAGTTATAACAGAGGTTATGGGAGTTTTGTTTTGTTCCCCCCCCCCAAAAAAAGGGCTGATTTAGTAGCATTTTACCACACCTATGGAACACTTGCAACATTGCTTTATTTCAAACCAAGTGCAGTATGTTCAGGTTGAACACTCAAAAGAGCAGTTTAAAAGAGCAAAGTCTATTTGCCTTGTGCAAATAAAGACCAAAGGCAATACACTTGGGATAAATGTGTTATTAATCAGAGAATTTTAGCAATCAAACTATATCCTATTATTCTGTTCCTAAAGAATTTTATCCTAAATTAAAGAACAATAACCATCAAGCAATATTTACCCAGAATCCCTTGAAAATGGCATTTCCCAAGTAAGCATAATTTCATTCTGAAAAATTTTTCCCATCTTTATTTCCCATTATCCTGGGATGTAATGGTGTCTGTTCCAAGAAAGGATACACAACTCTGGAACCTCCCCTTGCCCCTTTCACAGTCATTTTTCAGGCAGACACCAGCAATGAACATACAGTTCGTTTCTGCCAAGTTAAAGAAAATAATTTTCCCTTTCACTGCCTCTTGAAGATGAACATCAACTGTTTCACCACTCATGATTCAAATCCATTAATTAAAATAAATATAAAGTAAAAACTCTCAGCCAAGAGGAAAAGGACAGATGGGGAAGCGGAGGAGGTGGAGATAGCTGATGTCTTCTTATAGGGAAAAAAAAAAAGGAAAAGAAAAACAAAAAGCATGAAATTGGGGGGGGGGTTAATTAAGAGAGGTAATGCGTGTTTGGATTTAATTTACAGTTCCGAACTATTTTGAGTCTCATAATAATTGCACTAC
Source organism: Uropsilus gracilis (assembly GCA_004024945.1). Classification (NCBI taxonomy): domain Eukaryota; kingdom Metazoa; phylum Chordata; class Mammalia; order Eulipotyphla; family Talpidae; genus Uropsilus; species Uropsilus gracilis. The sequence continues at coordinate 1,283 of PVHY01013090.1, read as the reverse complement.
TTAAAAAGAGAAGAGGAAAACCTATCTAATGTCAAATTGGTGGGGGTTGGGAGGGAAGTGTTTTATAATCTTAGCACCTGGCCTTTAGCTGTGCTTCAGTGTAGGTACAGCAAAAACTTTATTACTGGCTTGTGAAAGCCCAATTCTTTCATTCCCCTAGAGCTTACTCTGTACCCTCCTAATTTTTTTTTCTCCTTTCCTTCATATTGCCTGAAATAAGACATTGACAAGGAAAAGAAAAAAAGGAGGCAGCTAAAGGCTTTCTCCATTTGAAACCTACATGCACTGGGCTATGGAATCATAGACTTAGAAAACAATATCTAAGATTTATATCACACAACACAACCTCTGCAATTTATTGGTACAAGGTACACTTAAGTCAATCTGAACACTAAAAATTTCTGAGCTTAGCATACCTAGCGATATATCCATACCAAAGAGACTTGATTTCAGATAATCACACAAAGTTAAATCAGAGTTGAGTAAACCGGATCTCGGTGGAGACAGGCAAAGCTAAAAGGGCTATAGATAATAAATTTATATAAATGAGGTTTTTACTGAATTGTCCTTCTAATTGTCTCCATTCTCCCTGTTGACTAACCAGTTGAGGGACAGAATCTCAGAAATTCTAGTATCTAGTGTAAAGAAGTAATTTATTCTATAACACAACTAGTTAGGACAAACCAAAGCCTAAAATCAGCTTTTTTTTGACTTGACAACTATTTTTTTCTTACAACTCTTTCCTCATCATAATTGAGGAAAAATACATGCTATTTTTTTCTGGAAGGCACAACATAAACCCAAAATATTTCAAATACTATTATTATAAGTTAGTCTGAAAGTAGGAGCAATTCTTAGCAATTTATTCACCATGTTCTATAGTAATATAAAGGGCAGAAATAAGAGTAAGGTGATAGGTGATAAGAATTATTAGGAAAAAGAACTTCCTGTCCAGTTTGTTAAAAAAAAAAAAAAAAAAAAGACAGGGACTCAGGTGTAAGAATGTCAATAGTTTTGTACTGTTTATTAGTGTGATCAACAGAGAGAGATAAATGAGTTCTAAAGAAACATTTGCAGAAAAGTAAGATGGTAAGAAGAAAAGTCAGAAGTTAATCTGTATTACAAATTAAGGAAAAATAGTCCTTATAAAGTAAAGGGACTGGGAAAGAAGTATGTATGAAAAAACACAAACCTGTTACTGAAGAATGACGAGGACATATCCAAGCAGAGTTAGGAAAAGATGTGTGTGTGTGTGTGTGTGTGTGTGTGTGTGTGTGTGTGTG
>PVHY01013089.1:0-42410 GCA_004024945.1 Uropsilus gracilis | reverse complement strand
AACTTAAAAAAAAAAAAAACTATTTATTGCCAATATATAGAAACAACCCAAATGTCCCAAACTGTTGAATGACAGAAAAAGATGTGGTAATTGATACAATGGAATGTTATACATCAATCAAAGAAGACAAGCTTATTTCATTTGCAGCAAAATGGAAGAAGCTAGAAGGAATCATGTTAGTGAAAATAAGCCAGAAAAAAAGAGAGAAATGCTGGATGGTGTCACTTATATGAGGGGTACAGGTAAAAAAAAAAAAAAAAGAAAAGGACAAGGAAAATTTTAAACTGCCCACAGAACTGAAGCATAGAACAGGATGGGGGGGTGTGAAAAACAGGGGAGGTGGAGGATACAAAAGACTAAGTTAGTTCATGGGTGACAAGATGATGGGAGAAGCTCAGGGAAGTGTATATATATATATATATATATATATATATATATATATATATACATTTTATACATTTCATATATACTTCCCTGACACACACACATACACACACACATATATATGTACCATCAATAAAATCTATTTTTTTACTCCCTAACTTTTCAAAACATAAAGATTTTGGAAGAAGAACTTACTGAAAATATAATTAAGACCTTAATAAAATCTACACAACTCTACTGTAGTTATGGGAAGTTTACAGACTATTTAGAGCACCTTAGGTTGAATGATTAGCCTGGGAGCTTACTCAGACAACAGATTTACAGTCAGTCGATATTATTTAGTGCTAAATAAATAGTAATCTTATATCTTTCTTTCTTTTTTTTTAAGTTGAAAGAGGTAAGTTTATTTAAATAGACAGAGGCAGGAAATAAAGGAGATAGAGAAGCAAGGTCCAGACAGGGCTAGAAGGTACCAATAATCTGATTTCTCTTGACTATGTTGTTATCCTTCAAGTTCTCACAGATAAGGATGCTTGCAGAAGCTAGAACAATGATTCTAAAATTTTCTAACTTGTGCAGTAAGAATGGGGTATTGTGTTTCCTATTTTCTCTGCAGAGCTATGTGTATCAGAATCTCCATTAGCCTAGATTAAGCAAATGAATTGCAGGCATATGTAAACCTGTCTTGCAGAGAGGAGTTTTAAATCACTTCTACACATTTGAAAACATTAAGTTTTAATGACAATACATTACCAGGGGGAAAAATAACAAGTGAATTATGGTGAAGGCCTATGTGTACCTGGATGGGGGATGTGGCATGTGACATATACCTGTTCCATTTAGACCAATGTTACCTCAGTAGAAAAATAAAAATTAAAAAAAATTTAAAGTAGCTTAAAACAAGTGAAGCTGAAGTTTTTTGTTTGTTTGTTTGTTTTTCTAGGATGAAAGTTAAATGTCCTTTAATTAAAAGTTAAATATCGGCTATGAGCATATTGGTAATTTCAAATTACATTTCTAGGCATTCCAATTTTTACACATTCAAATGCCTTGGAACATTCCAGAAAGATTCAGCATCATTGTATACAGATCTCCCCTACTTGGATGAGAGAAAATAGTGAGAAAAATATTACAGTGAGAAAAATAGTGAGAAAATCATTATAATATAAGTACATTGGCTGTATACTTTAGGTATATTAGGTGTATACATGAGATATATTAGATTTATAATATTTATATATCTTCAACATCTTTGATATGCTTACATAAAACTATAAGTTACAAAATTTATTTAGGGTCATTCTCCATAGGAAGTGGAAAATTATTAAAATGCACTCGTTGATGTGGTAGAGAGAAAAGAAAATCATTCAAATACAGAAATCAGGAAAAAAGGGGGCATTCTTTTGACTTAAGTTTTCTATGATTTCTTAAGTTGTCTCTGTTTCCTTATTAATTTTTTCTTCTTCTTATATTATTATATTAATATACATTATTATTTATTATTATAGGTGGTATAAGGATGAATTTCTGATAAAATAGCAAAACACATTCCAATTCACTGGGAATTTTTTAATAAGTATCAAGACTAAAGGAACCCTGTCTGACATGTTTATCTAAAGACTTGAGAGGTTCGACATTTCTATGTCAAATTATTTGCAGAAGAGCAAATAATGCTTGTGACCAGGCCTTTTATGTTTAATTTGTCTATTTATCTCTCCTGGATCTTCAGCAAAGCTATAAACATCGAGTACCCCAATTAAGCAATAGTTTATAGCATTTTAATAGTGTTGTATGGTCTACAAGTTAGCCACGTGGGCTACATTTTCATAGGAAGATAACAAATAACTAAAATATATTATTACAGTCTTGGCTTCCTATTTGGAAATAGCTGTTGTTAAATTGATAGAGCTGAAAGGCAGAAGAAATAAAACAACAGCGAGTCAGGCTACTCTTTCTTGGGTCTAGTCAGGTAACCCAGCTGAACAGAACATAAGACAAATGAAGGATTGCAGATTCAATCCAAGGATAGAACAGAATTTTTGTTAGATGCTCTCACCCCTGTGGGATGTCTTTTCAGCTGTGTTTTCTAAGAAAGGATCCACAAGATAGTATGGACAGCATAATACATAAACACATATGCATATACATTTACATACACACACATGCATACATGCCTGTGTGTACACACACACACAGATACACAGACTACCTTAAATTAGATGTATTTTCCAATCATATATATGACCATATCACTAGTATGTGTCATACACCATTGCTGATTTAATGGCTTCTGTCCATAATAACAGAATCTAGCAGACTTATTTTTTTTCACCATCAATGGATGTTAATGACACTTTACAGAAGCCTGGATATAGCTTTGCAAAGTAAACTAAGAGAAAAAAACAATGTATTCCAAGAGGATCTATTGATCCTGGCCCTAGCACAGAGGAGTTTTCCAGAAAGCATTTACTTGGATGATCACCCATACCCTGCAGCTCTTTCTTCTCTCTGAATCTTCCATCCCTCTTGTTATTTTCTCATCTCTCCTAATGCTCACTGCCAATTAATAACAATAGCATACACCTATGCATTATTCTATTTCATTATTCTGAGACTGTCCATATATTCATCCATCTCATCCTTATGATATCATTATCAAGTAGGCATTATTATCATTATCTTTCTTTTATAAATTAGAAAGGATCCAGCAAGTAGTAGCTCTCTAAGTGTGAGATTGCTGGCCATTATTGTTCAGAGCCCATATTCTCTTTGATAAAGCTAGACCAGACTGAGCCACAAAATTACACTCCTACTAATTAATCTAAAATAATATTTGGAATAAAAATTCTGCTTGAATTGCTGACACATGTTTTAATCTGTGTTTTTAGCCATTTAAGTATGCTGTCATTTCTAACTCTACAATATTAAACAGAGACAGCAATTACTGAAAGTGTTATCTGCTAGACCTGCTTCAGATAAGAAAATATATAAAACTATATTCACTGTTGACATGTGAATACTGTTATTAGCATGCACTGTATAAAGCTAAGAAATCTTGTTAAGAGTTCAAACATACCCTGCCATCTTTGTCCTGATTCCAGTTAAAAGTCATCTCCTCCACATGTAACACAAAGGCACATTTTTAACCTAGGTTTTCAAAATTGTCATCATTTCGTAGATCCCAAGCTCCAAATAAATGAAATTAAGCTGTGATTTTGCTCTGAGTGCTTTGGAGAGAGAAATGTGCCGTTCATAAATTATTAAATATAACATTTAAAACTCTCCAGATATCTCGAGAGCAAATGAATGTTCAGTTTCAATCCTGGGGTCTAAGCAGACTTTTGAGCTTTTAAACATTTTATGTGTTCCTGTTCTCTTTCATCACATACATGATATAAAAGTATGTTGACACATGGTAATCAGACAAGAACTGCTAGGGGACTTCCACTGGTCTGCGCCAAAAGACTGGATGGCCATTTGAAGAAACTACTTATTTACTTTCATCCAAGAGTTAATAGAATCACACAGAATGAACATTGATTTATTCTCTTTTGTATATCATAAAGTATGTTTCTTCAAGTCAAAGAGAAGTTTAACTCATTCAGAGCTGGTGATTTTAATTTTAATTTTATTTCTTTTGTTGATTGCACTTATATATATGTATATATGTATATATACACACATATATAATATATGTATATATATATATCTATATATATAAATATTACATCATTGTCTACCCCAAAGATTTCCCATCACCTTGTTACCCATGAAACATCTTAGTCTTTTTGTTCTCCTCCTTCTTTACTTTTCATCCCCTCCCCCTCTCTTATTCTTTGCTTTAGATCTGTTGGCAGTTTTTATTTTTCCTTGTCTATTTGTTTCTTTGTTTTCCCTGTATCCCTCAAATATGTGAGACCATCCAATATTTTTCTCTTTCTTTCTGGTTTAGTTCCACTAACATGATTCCTTCTAGTTCCATTTTGCTGAAAATAACATGTTTGTCTTCTTTTAGTGATGCATAATATTCCATTGTGTACATAGATCACAGCTTTTTTAGCCATTCATCAGTTTGGGGGCATTTGGGTTATTTCCATATCTTGGCTATTGTAAAGAGTGCTGCAATAAATATGCAAGTACAGGTGTCCTTATGAATGAGTGCTGGTGGTTTTATACATAATAATGTATGAAATTCTAGAATTCTCCTTAATGAGCAAAGTGAAAAACATTGCTTTGAGAATATTTTTTGGTCCAGCTCAGGGTCACCGTCAGTTTTCCAGCATAGTCATTCCATGTCCCCTGAAATGTTAAGTGTGAAATGATTATGCTTCATGACAAAGGGAAAATTCTATACAAAGGCAAATACCATGGCTGATCATGTTCACAAGATGATGATGAACATGAATATACAATGAAGCAGGTGTGCCCCGCTGGAAAAATTCATCTCCTTTATACAGTCTGCCATCCATATTCTTTCTAAAGTTTGATTTATTTTGCAATGCTTTGGAGGAAAATAAAAATAGGTCTGGCACATAAACACACAGTACCAACCTCGTTCTGCAAAGCCTTGAATTGCTAAAGTGACTCTATATCTACCAAGCGTATTCCCTGAGTAACATTTCCTCCTGAGTCTAATTAGGTTCCATTCTGTGTATTTACAAACAGGAAACACCAGGCTGTGACCTCACAGCCTTCACTCCAAGGCCTCCTCAATTAGCATCAGGTGTCATTGTTACTTGGGGACAAATAAAAGGGTCATCGGAAGTTCTCTACATGACAAGGGTGAGTGACCTGGGTTTTTTCTGTCTTAAGGATGCCAGTCATTATGTTGTTTGCATAGTCTCAGCTTGACAAGTAGAGACAGTTCTAGAAATTTTAACAACCTGTGTCCATTAATCTTGAAAAATGATAACTAATAAGTGAGACACTTAAATCGAGATTAAATATTGCTATCAACTTTGAGAAGAACCTCTTGGCAGAATCATGACAAAGCAAAGTCTCCATTGTGTCAAAATGGATGTGGATAAAGATAAAGTGTCCTATAGGCAAACACGTTTTCAAAATAGGAAGAAAGTAGTGACCACCTTTAAACTGATAGTATCTTCTTAGTTTTTGGATATCTTCATGAAAAACAGGTTTAAGATTATTCAAGTGAACATAAAGATTTCCTTTCTCCCACAAGGGTAGACTTTCAATGAAGCCAACAATTCACCCACAGCCTAAAATATTATCATAGTAAAATTACCTAACCAGGAAAAAAAGTTTTCAAGGTAACATTGGTTTAAGCATTGTTTTTGATTTAGAGATATAGGATCTCCCTCTACAGATGTTGTTCCAACTCATACCACCAAAACACAGTCCTCCGCCAAATCCATTGAGGTCCTTCCTCACTTTGTTCTGATTAAAATGTAGAACCGTGAGTGAGCCTCAGTTCTTCAATCACATTTCTAGGATTCGTTCTTACTTTGGTTTTATCTGACCTTTGGTTTCTCTATATTCCACATATAAATGACACTCCAATATTTTTCTTTCTCCTTCTAAATTATTCCACTGAGTAAGTTAAATTATTCCACTGAATAATGCCCCTCTTGTTCCATCCATGGCATTGGAAATGACTAAAGTTTATCTATTATTTTTATATAGCTAAGTAATAGTCCATTGTGTGTACATAACACATCTTCCTAATCCACTCTTCTATCTTTGGGTTGTTTCCATAGCTCCATAGCTAGACTATTATAAAGAGTGCATCAATGAACCTAGGAAAGTATGTATCTCTTTGGTAAACACCTATAAGTGGAATTGCTGGGTCATATATATCTTCATTTCTTTTAAAAGTTCTTGTAATCTATAGCATATCTAGATATTGTTTTTATAAAACATTTTTAGAAGGGAAATTAAAAAATATATATACTATTCAGCACTGAACCAGCACAATTATTAGTGATTATGAAATTAAAAATTAAAATGACGTAAATATCAGTCATATTCATTATTGTATGTTAATCATTTTATTCTTAACAAAGCATGGTAAGCCTCCGAAAAGGATATGCTCCTTCCTCTTCTACCAGAAGTAGAACAGATAGTGACATAACCTTTCTAACTTCCATGCATAATATGGCCATGCTCACCTCTCCTATCATTTGCATTTGAGTACTGCTAGCAATTCAGGACATACAATATGACTCGAAATGACTGTTGAAAATTAGCAAACATAAACACTTTCTAAATGTCAACTTGTTCTTTTTGAGTTGCATTCATTGAAATTCTATGATCCCCAAGAAGGTCAGGGCATGAATTTCTTGTTAGTGAATCAATTTAATATTCAAACACATTCTTTGTATTCCTTTCACTGACTTGTAGCAGTTTAAAATGTATGTGACACACAAAAAGAACTCAAGTTAATTATCAATTTAGCTTCTTCTATTACAAGAGAATTTCTATTATGACAAACACATGGACTATGTTGGCATGTTTTCTTCATACGTTATAAGTAATTGGTGCATGGAGGAAAAGATTAGATTGTATATTGAGGATGCTGAAAGAGATAAATTGACCATTTCCAGTATTTTAATGAATTACCAATATAACCATTAATAATAAAACTATGGGAAGCATTATGTACTAGGAACTGTGTTAAAGGATTCATTTGGGTTTTCCCTATCTCATCTTAATCAATAAGATACGTTGACTACACCTGTTTTAGGTATGAGAACAGAAATTCTAGAAAGGATAACTAGTGTATCTAATGTAAATCATCCTGAAGAAAAGGAGTATAAACACCAACTTCCTTTTCGTGCTCAACATGCTGTACTGACCACTATTACACTTGACTTTTCTCAAATTTGACAGCTTTCCATGGAGCAAACAATGGAAAAACAAACACAACAAAAACACCACCAACAAAAAAAATCCAGGGAATAAAAAGCCAGAGAAGAAAAAATATTCTAATTGTTGATATATTTTCACAGGATTCAGGGACACTTAATGTTGAATATGAATTTTCAGCATAGGCACCTACAAGTCAATGAAACAGAAGTACATGTTCCCTTTGCTCTCTAAAATTTAAACATTCCTATTTGATAGATTAGTTTTTGGAGTTGGAGATGCTTAATTTTTTCATATATATTAATATAGTAGCATTTTCAGACCTCCCTCCTATGCAATAACCTACCAACCCATGGCAAATAGGTGCGTTGCACTTCCGGACTGAGAAGGTGCTTTGGAAATTCAACAGTCTATCAATGATTTGATGGTCATATTCAGATGAAAAAAATAAAGAAAAAAGCTTGGGAAGGTCTTTTAAATAGGAGCTAGTAGTAGTGTTGAATCCAGAGAGAGAGCTGTGGAAGGGTTAGAAATACTGAGATATTGATTTCTGGAGTTACGAGATAAGGGAATGAAAACCAAAAGCTACATGATTATTGTATTCCTAAGAATGAGCCTCTCTCAGTATTTCCCTAAGTTACAGAAAGATGGAGAATAGATATTTACCATATAGTTTACTTAGCATCCATTCTAACTATACATCGCAGTTCCCCCTGGAATTGAGCCAAACCAGATAGAAAGGTTGTTAGATAATTATTTCAGCTATAATTTGATAATCATTGCAGCATGGATGACATCCATTTCAATGCATTCATATATTCAAACTCTTACATAGCTGTATTTTTTTTGAATTTAAAATCTATGAAGCTGAAAGTGCTATGTTGGAGGTTTGGTAGAAACAAGGTTAGCCTGTGATTTGGGGAGTAAAGTGTAATATGGGAGAAATGACATTTCTGGAAAGATTGGGGTAACCAATTCATGGAAATTACTGGTTGATAATAACTCTCTTCATTTTGGATTAATTTTCTAGCTCTCAGAATGCTTTGTCCTGTACTCATACTAGAGCTGTTCCTCTAGGGCTGAAGGGCTGAAGTAATTTTCAGCAATTTTTGTTCCAGTTGCTTTCCTGGGTCATCTCAGCTTAGTGTAGATTTGCTATATAAATCCCCATTCTCCTACTCACCTGGAAAACATGTGCTATGCTGTATAAAATTACTTAATTTCTTTAGTGAAACATTTTCTGTCTCCCTATAGTTAGAGGTACTTCATAGAAGGTGTAAACTCAAGAAGGAGTGGTTTAGACGGTACTGTTCTTTGTGCTCTTGGTGGGCAGGTATAGAAATCGATAGAAATACAAAGAAAATTAATAGAAATACAAAGAAAATGGAATTCCTGTGCCTAAGTCATGTAACTCTGTGCCTTTCACAGGTGAGGGTGGTCAATAGAGTCATTAGGGACTGTGGCGGGGGACTGTGGGCATTTGGGTGAGGAGAGCTTTGATGACCATAGCTGAGGGAAGAAACCCTTTACTGTCAAAATATTCACAATGAGGCAAAACAATGGTGCCTCAATTCATCAATCAGTAAATGGAAAAAACAAAAAAACAAACAAAAAACCCTGCAATTTTTAAATATTTGAGAGTCCCATGAACATGGTCTTTTAAGGTAGTGTCTAAATAAGGTTTGAAGAAATGATATGGTAGTGAAAGCCTTGAGAAGCTTCTTTTTGAGGTGATTTGAGCAGTCGTGACTGAGATGGTGAGACTGAAGTATAAAGGTTGATATAGGTATAAGACAACAAAATATGACAAAAACAACAAAAAATGCTCATGAGATAGGAGAAACACTATGTATGGAATTTTCTTTGTGGAAAGTAAATCAATTTGGGGCAAGTTCTAGACCTTTTTTAAAAGAGGAAACAGGGAAAAATTGGAATAGTCAAGGATATGTGTATAGCTTGAGAAAGGATTTATGGACATCAGATTTGGGATAATATTTAATTTTATTTTTTGCTCCCTTGGTTTGGAAACTGGAGTCTTGCTGACTCCTGTAGCCTAACTCCTGGTTAGGAAAGAAGTCATTTCAAAATGCTCTATTTTAACCTCTGAAATTAGCACTATGATTAATAGAAGTTAAAAAAGAAAAACTTTTCCCAGAGTTATTTTGAATGAGTTAATGAGTTGTAGTACTTGGTCAAAGAGAACACAGAGAAATAAAGAGGAAGCCATATGTAAGGTAAGCTGAGTATTCCCTTCTGCAAATGCCCTTGTATCATTGGAGGTAACATGTGAAAACTCTCCAGCAGGGCGTGTTTTGTAGAATGAACTAACTCTCTTTTCCTATGAAAATAGTAGGTTCAGGAAGATACTTAATTTTATTTCTCTTTTCCCCCCAACTCTACCCTATTTCTCTTTTTTCCCAATTCTACCCAAAGACAAAAAAAATTGTTGAAAGAGAGGGAACATTAATCTAGCTCATTATGGATTTAAACCCATCTATTTACTTTGCTAGGAGTGAAAAGGAAAGAAGCAGATTAAGTATAGATGAGCCTCAGTATCTTAACTCAACTCTCTGTCCTAAATCATGAGAATTTGAATTAACTTTTAATTCAGTGATTTGTTTACTTGAGGTAACATTTGTTACCTGCAAACAGGCAGTTTGCATCACTGCCTGTTTTCCAGAAGCCTGGGGTCACCTCTTCTCAGAAGAGCAGCACCAGACCCACGCATCCAGCGTACCATGTTCCTTCATCGTACGCTATTGGGTGCCCTCCCCACTTTGTCTATGATTGTCTCCAAATTGAGTAGAGCCTACCCTGAGGTTCTCTCCCACCACCTTATTACCCATGAACCATCATCTTAATATCTTGCACTCCTCCCACAACTTTACCCTTCTCCCCCTCTCTTGTTCTATGTTTTCATTCTACTAACAGTTAGGTTTAAATTTTCCTTGTCCTTTTTTTTTTTTTTTTTTTTTGGTTTGTTATCCCTATAGCCCACATATATGTGAGATCATCCAGTATTTCTCTTTTTCTTTTTGGCTTTTTTCTCCTAACATGATTCCTTCTAGGTCTATTCATGCTATCATAAATGCACCAAATTTATCTTTTTTAATTGATGAATAATATTCTTTCAATTAAAAATAGACCTCAACTTTGTCATCTATTTGTCTGTTTGGGGGCATTTGGGTTGTTTCCATATCCTGGCTATTGTAAATAGTGCTGCAATAGACGTCCAAGTACAGGTGTCCTTTTGAATTTTTGAATGTTATGATAAGAACTTTGTCTGGAAATCTAGTGGAGAGTTCTAGAAAGAAGAACCCATGAGGAGAGCTCTAGTGACTGGTCACAGAGCAGCTGGACTATAGCTCAGGGACCAAAACTGGAGTTTGAATTGCAGTTCTTCAACTTGTGATATGTCCATGAAGGCAAACTACTTTGTGCTACCAGCTGAACTTGCATATACACTATATCATTGCTTTGTGATATTTGGCAAATCACTTAATATTCTAGAGCTGGTGCAAGGTCAAGAGAGCTGATTTATGCAAATATGCCATTTTCACTTTCAGTGACATGGGCCATGTAGGAGTACTCACACATTGACAAGACACTGCAAATATTGACTTTTTTAGTGTTCCAGTCTACCAAATACCAATGGATTTTCCCAGTGTCTCTTTCGAAACCAAACAGTACAGTTTTGGATCATTCAAAAGTTGATCCAGTGAGTGACCCGCACCACAATCCCATTTTAAGGGTTATTTCCTTGTATTATTTCTCATACTTCTTTGGTTTGGCTTTTCCAAGAATCTAACACCATGACAAAGATGTAAAAGATGAGCTCTATTTTTACAGGTGACCGATATTTTATAGGTGATCCAGGGGTCATAAGCATTGTGCCAAGGCTTATACCATTGTGAATGAGTGAAGTAGCGTTTGATCTTGCTGGGGATGTTCATACACCATCCAGAAGAATCTTCAAATCACCACATGTTGATCAGGAACCTGGGAGGCAGTACAAAAATACCCTGTGCATCACTGCTTCTAGGACTTCCATCTGCCTTATGCATAGGTGGCCATGCTTTCCAGCCCAGAAATAAAACTTCAGGCTAAGATTCACAGGTGTTTATAGTCAATGCCTTTGATGAATAAAGGTAAATTCTGAGTGTGAAGTCATCAGCAGTTTTTATGACAGGAAGTCACACATTTATTTTCCATGCATTTTCTTTCATATATTTGGCAAATAATTTTCATTCAATTTCTATAAACTCTAAATTAAGCCCTTGGTATCTGAGCAAAGGGAAATCTACCTAAAATAAAAAGAACAATGTGTCAAACAATGCAGATTTTCTCAGGGGAGAAAACCATAGTCACAGAAAAGAAATAACATCAGGTTCAAAAGTTCCCTTGGACAAGTTCTATATCGAAAAAATTGAAGCCGTATCACAAGAATAGCAGAAAATGTGTTAACATCTAAAATTCCCCAAGAAAGGGGTCTGAATTTGGACTAGAGGATTTCCTTCTAAACATGTTTCCACATACTAATTAAAGAGCAAGCAAGAGACAGGAAGACAGACAGAGACACAGACACACATACACACACACACACACACACACACAGAGACAGAGAGAGACAGAGAGAGAAGTTTTCTGATATTTCTTTGGATTTTATTGGCTTTGGTAAAGAACAACACTGGAAGGAAAATCAGACTTTGATTGAAGCATCTTTTTAGTTATTGCTGACAGGAAGGCTGCTTGAGAGATTGGACACAGTCTTTGAATTTTCTCTACTTTCAAAGTTACTATAGATGGATTAAAAATTACCAAATACACATAATGCAAAAAGATCAGAAAGTTATCTAGCTGCACCACTACTATATAAATATATAATTGTTCTTAAAGATTTTGATATAGGCTCTCCAAAACAGTCTCTCCCTCTCCCCTCCACTATCCTCCCATGTGTATGTGTGTGTGCATGTGATGACTCTAGAAAGAGGAAACTCTTCTCATAAACATGGAAAGTGCATATTATTTCCTGCTTTTAAATTCAGGGAAAATTTATTTTACATCTTAAGTTTGATTCTTGCCATTTATTTTCACCCTTTTCAGACTTATATTTGATTCAGTTGTCAGTTTTCCATCTCTGTCATGTTTTTCTAATAGGTATGTTCTCCAATTTCAAGAAAAATCAGTGGGTCTGTCCTCACATGATTTATGGATCTCTTCAGAAAATTGATTCTGATCTTTATTATGCCTATCATTTCCATAAACCTCTCAGTTCCCTTTAATTTTCTCCTGGTTCCTAACAGCTTCATGTAAATGAAGGTTATCCTAGAAAGCACAAGTGTTGTATCACAGATAAAGTAAGCACACTTAATTATTATCAGGCTTCTTGGAATATAGTTGAAAGTAACATATGAAGAGATAAAGAAGTTCAGGTAGAATGAACAGTTGAGCAAAGGTAGACATCATTTTGTGAAATAAAGACAGTCTATTATTACCTGCAATGTTGGGCTTATAAAGGAAAATGAAACAAAATAAGAAACATTTGGGCCAAGACGAGGAATGTAATGTAACATACATTATTAATGGAAGACATATTGGACAATAAGACCACAAATTTAATCTGTAAACACTCTCAACTATTAGGCTACCTAGAGCAAAGACATAAAGAGGAACTCTTTGAAACAAAAATTGGATGTCCCAACCCCAGTTCCTCTTAACAATAAGATGCAGTCTTTCTTAGCTAGTCTCATTACCTAGACTGTGTTCAGGAATAGAGGCAGTGGTGGGGGTTGAGGGGTTTCCTTCAAGTCCCAAATTGACAAATTCAGCAGGCCCTTTAAAAGAGAGCTGATCCCATACATTTCTACGAGAACACAATGTTGGTTCAGTATATTTCTACAAATTAAACACCAGCAGTTTTCTGACATTCTGGCATCCTTTCTCCATGTTGATTTACATTCCATACTTCTCTGGTGTTACCACACTGATACAAAAGCTAACTATTCTACCCCTATTTTAGATTTCACAAAAACAAGCTATTCAACCTCTTATTTAAAGCTTAATTTTAAGCTAATAGCATGTACATAACAAATATTACATTTCTAGGATTTCAAATCTTCCAGGTATGATACATCTTAGTCAAAGAAATAGCAGGTATAGGAATTGACATTCTTATAGGACTTTGTTATCATCTTGTAGAAGTCACATTTAAGTCCGGAACACAATTAAACAAATAAGATAAACCTGAATAGGAGTCAAGAAAAACTAGATACAAACTTTTAAAGAACATTATTCCTGAGTTCATCTCCTTCCATGGAAACTTTCTAAGGTATAAAAATAAAACAAGCCAATAGCATTATAGAAAATGTGCTATCCAAATAGAATTGTTTATAAATAGAATGTTTTACAAAGTTTCCATGAGGCATCAGCTGTCCTTTAACCCCCTGCATGCTGACTTTTTCCACCCATTGGGCTAAATTAAGACTTGGGAAAAAATTACCTATGCATTGTATTTTTATGTGACTGTTAAGCTATTTTTATATGCAAAGGATATGTAACATCAGTTCATGACTAACATACCAAAAGTTATCCTCCCACCACTCCTACATGTGCAGAAGGACCTCAAGGGGAAGAGTATGTACTAGCACCTTCCCATTTATGTTGCCAAAGGAGCTGTAAGCAAAACCAGGTCCAGTCTGGGTGGGGTGAACCACAGCCTGGTTGCTGGGTTTGCAGGAGTAAAGCCTGTTGTCCTGATCTAATCAACAATAACAGCCTTCAGGGTACAGGCAGAAGTGCCCCACTTCTTATGGTAATTTCTGTGATCATTCCAAATGTGCAATACTTGATTATTTATTTGTTAGTTGAGATATTAGTTAGAGGAAGTTAGAGCAGAAATAGCAAATGAATGCTTCAACTAACAGAGAGGATTCTCTGCAGTTAAAACCAGATTTCAGGACAAGCAGAGTCTATCAGAAAGGTAGCTTTGTCTGCCCTGAGAGTGATACATGTGCCTATTTTGACACTGATGGTTCTTAATTAACACACACAGAGTGTAAATATAATATGTTATTATAATTAAATATAATATGTCTAGAAGGAATCATGCTAGAGGAAGTACACCAGTAAGAAAAAGAGAAACAGTGGATGGTCTCACCTACATGTGGCATATAAGAGAACATACAAAGGGACAAGAAAAAGTTAAAGCAAACAAACTGATAGCAGAACTGAAGCACAGAGCAAGGGAAGGAGAAGGAGGGTGTAAAGGGGGACGGATGGGCACAGAAGATTAAGATGACAGTTCTCAGGTGACTCAGGGTAGATAATGATGTATGTATGTATATATATATATATATGTGCAATAAATTATTTATATATGTGTGTGTATATATATAAAGAGAGAGAGATAGATGGATAGATAGATAGATAGATAGATAGATAGACAGATAGATAGATAGATAGATAGATAGATAGATAGATAGATAGATAGATAGATAGATAGATAGATAGATAGATAGGTAGATAGGTAGGTAGGTAGGTAGCTAGATAGATAGATAGATAGATAGATAGATAGATAGATAGATAGATAGATAGATAGATATTATATGCCTAGAAACAGGGAAAGAAAGCTTGCTTCTTAATGCAGGAATATCCTCTCTTCCCAGGACATTGCCATTAACACTTTTCTTAATTCCACTCTGCAATAAACACCAAATCCTAAATAAGTAGCAACCCTTCTTGTGGTGTTTACTTATTTGGCTATGGATTGCCAACACAGAAAACCAAAAGAAGTGTTTGCTTTAAAAATCTTTAAAAAGCGTATTCAAGTTATTTTTCCACTTAAGTTCATTTAAAATGATTGTACAAGCTTATCTAGGAGATTGATCCACTTATCTATATTGCAGTGGTTTCATGTACTTTAATGTATTTTGTAGAATTGCAATGTTTGTACTTTTCTGAGGTGGGTGACTTTTCTACCAGGTATGAATCCACTGATGTTAAGATATTCAGGTAAACTCACAATCCAATAGCAGGATATCAAGTTATCTGAACAGAAAAATAACCCTAGTTTCTGAAAGTGAAATAAGTGACCAAACAAACATCCAAACTCTCAGAAACGTGATGGGAAAATGTACACTAGAAAATGGGCAAAATTTGGAGCCATCCCATCCATCTGAGGAAAGACTTTATTTTGCAAATGTGCTAGAAAACTTCCATATGACATGGTGCCTGCAGTGTCAAGTCATGAGTTTAAATCCCCCAACCCCCACTGTCCACCTTAGCAAAATGATTGGAATGAGTTACTGACATGCAGGTAGTGCCTGGTAGTGAGACTCAGTGAATGGAGAATATTCAGAGTATTTCTGAATAAAGAAATTCCTGCTATTCATATTGCAGTAGGTCTCCTAACTCTGGCTTCTAATAGACTCTGCAAAACAAAGGGTAGTGGGTCTCTCCTCTTCAAAAGTCTTTTGGAAAGTCAAAAAGGTCAGTAGATCAACACTTCTGTCTACCAACAGTGTTAAACTGGCAGACATATTCCCCTTCACCCGCCTAGTAGGCAAACTTCCTAGGTTCCTAAAATTTTCTAGTTTCTCAGACATCTGCTTTTTCAATAACATTATAATTATATTTGCTGGGCAGATTTGAATGTGACCTTAGCCTTGGGAAAACAGACTTCAAAAATGTCCATAGAGAAAAAATAAGTATGATCCCATGTCAGAGATTTTTTTCAAGATATCATTCTGATTTTAAAATCACAAATAATCCCAAGGAGGACAAATTTTTATCAAATCACAAATAAAGTCCAATGAGAAAGAATTAGGCACAGAAGGATTTGTCATCATAGCTGCTAAATAAATGGGGAAAAACTTTCCCTAAAACATACCAAGCACAGGCTGATCTCTTGGAAGAAGAAAGATAAATTTGAAAAGGTGGAGGAGGAATCCTGTTAAAGAAAAAGTCTTAAACATTCTAGAATGTTCTTCAGGAGTGCTTAAAAGCACTGACTGGCATAAAAAACGAGGGGGTACGGGGAGGTCCACAGTTTACACAAGCTGCTGTCAACCTCCAGGTGACAGAGAAGGCAAAGCAGATTAACCTGCATTTTATTTCCCACACTTTTAGCAAAGGAAAAAAAGCTAAAAGGTACGCAGAACATTTGAAATACTTGAGAGATGGCAGTCACAGCTGTTTAGTTTTAAGTCAAGTAATTCCCTATGCCTCAAGTAATAATGCTAATAGTAATAGCAAACTCATTGAAGTTGGTATCCGCCAGGTGTTTTTCTGAATGCTTTGTGTTTTTAATCCTCTTGACAACAGGTTTTACCTGTTATTGTTCCCTGCTTATACATAAGGAAACTGAAGAAGTTAAGCAACCATAGCTACCTAAGATAACAGTTAGAATGTATTAGACTTGAAATGCTAAATATTCAAAGATAAATGAATGGGTCAAGAAGTGGTATGTTTGTATGTGCACACATGCCTAGGAATATTACACAGCTATGAAAAATATCTCTTTTCATTTGGTACAACATAAATGGAGCTGGAGGTTGATTATGTAAAGTGAAATAAGCCAGAGGGAGAAAATCAAATACTGGAGGGCTTCACCCATCTGTGGAATTTAGAGAACTGTAACAATGAAATAAATACAACTAAATCAAGAGGAAACCCTAGAATTCTCACTGTAAAACTGGAGCTACTGTGGCAACACCAGTGGAACTGGGAGGGTTGATGTTAAGTGAAACAAGTCAGAAAGAAAGAGAAACAACAGATGATTTCACTAACATGTGGAATATAGAAAAACAAAGGGTCCAAGACAAACTTGGAGAACTGACCATAGATCTGAGGTAGGCAGGGGAGGGGGAAAGGGCAGGGGTAAAAATAAAGTTGTGGGGAGCACCAAGGACTATGATGATAGCAGGTACTTTGGTGGTGAGAACAATGGTAACCACACCTGAGGGGAGAAACCATATATTATCCACAAATTAACAATGATGTAAGATGAAAATACTACACTTAAAAATTAAAATGAAACAACTGAAGCGACCAGTGGATGTGCATTATGGAAGCAGGTAGAGAAATGGAGCTTCAGATGAGAGGGACACCTCCTATCTCTTCATCCCCCTCTGGCACACTAGAGGGTGGGCAACAGCACATCTTTCACCTGTCACCCAGCTTCCTAACCTCTTTGGAATGTCCCAAGAGACACCTGACCTATTAATGATGACTGTTGCCCCCACAGATAAATTCTTTTGTTATCACATATCTCTGCATCCTCCCTGCTGCATGTCTCCTATGCTTTGCTACTTCCTCATCGCTTTATGTAACATTTCCTTGCTGGGGTATATAAGAGACTTCACAACTTCATTAGGGTTGGACCTGGACATGTTACCCAGGATCCCCATTCTGTGGGCTCACCTCACAGATTGCTGTCAATCTCTTCCATCTCAATTTCTTCTTCATTCCACATACAACTCCTAACAAGTGGGGGAGGAGCGGTGGTACACAGTGGACAATGCTAGAGGACGCTGGGTGGACATGTTGTGGTACATTTGAAGAAGTACGGTTGTATATGTCTACATCATGCATGGTGTCGTCAAACAATGTGACTTCTGTAACAATCTAAAATAATCATTAAAAAAACCAGAAAATGGAATTTCTCATCTTTTGTTCCATTTTAAATGCAAAAGCTTTCCCAGAGGGTTCCAGAACCTGGTAAGGACTCCAAGACCTGTGATTAGCTTGTGTCAAACAAGATTTAGCTGCATAAAGGGAGGAGTCCAGCACTCTCGGAAGGAAATACTCTTTCAGAGAAGGGGAAGAGAATGAGGATCTGCAAGGAGAGAGAGGACACGTTTCCAGCAACTCTACTTGTTATTTTAGCAGAAGCATAGAACTTTTTCTGAACAAAAATGCCAGTGAATCTCAAGAATTGCATAGTTTCAGGTAAATATTTCTTCAGAATAAGAGTTACTGGTTTTGCTAAGATCTCCTCAAGGTTAAAACTATTTTAAAAAAGTTAAGAGCTTTGGCCTTTTCTATTTTCAAATTTTGCACATTAATATTCTATAACAATATCCTGTCTTAAAAATGTGTTCATCAATCCAAAAAGACAAACATGTCATTCACGGCAACATGGATGGTGCTAGAAGGAATCATGTCAGTAGAAACAAGCCAGAAAGAAAAAGAGGAATGCTGGATGTTCTTGCTTATATGAGGGATAAAGGGAAAACGAACAATCAAATGAACAAGAAAAATTCAAAACTAGCTCTCAGCGTAATTGAAACTTGGAGCATGAGTGGGGGAGGGAGGGAAGCAGGAGTGGGAATGGCACAGAAGACTAAGAAGATGGTTCAATAGTGATGAGGTCGTGGGAGAACCCTGGGTAGATAACGATGTAAAGTAAAACACAAAAATAAATAAATAAAATGTGTTTATGTAGCTATTAATACTCATTAAAATTATTTGATCAGTTCTGAGTAGTTCCCTGTTAGTAACTGTTTGACTGGTGGACTTCATCATCAATTAGTTAACCAATGACTTAGTACCTTCACGTTAAATTCTGGTTTGTACTTTATCTCCAAAATTCTGACTTTTTTTGACTGTCTGAATTTTCATTTTCTGAGTTGACCTTGATTTTTTTCTAACCAAGGAGGCCATTAGCTCATGTATTATTTTATTTTATTTTATAAATTCTTTCCTCCTTCTCCCCAAGAGCTTTCAGTAATCCTGCTCAAACAAAACAGAAAAAGTCAAAGTACAGAGAAGAATTTGACATATTTGAGGAGAGGACACAGTAATAATAACTGATCAGTTTTCATATGCATAGAGGGCATAGTCTGTTTATTGAAATCTGGAAACTTTCTTAATTACTTTCCAAGGCTGAATTTACTATTCCCTGAAGGTATATAAAAATTGTGCTTTCTGAGGTTTTGTGTGCCTCGGAGTGATCTTTGATTATTTAGCTGAGAATTGAAATTTATAGTAAAGAACTGTGTTATCTTAGTAATGTTTACCCTACTATCCTTTCTAGCAGGAAATTTCAATTTATTTGTAGGTGACTTTTTCTTCTCTCTGTGGAAGGGTTGAAGCTCCCCTCTTTTTCTTTGTGATCTCAAAGAACGGTGCAGCATCAAGGAACCTTTCTACCTAAAATGCACTATGCTTAAGTCCTATCACAAGTCATTGTTCATTTTCTCCCCTCCGTTTTCACTGTTCTCTCTGGAGTTGCTGTTACACACAGAATAAGTCACCTGTATGGTGGGCTGAGTTATCAGAAGATTAAGCAACAGCAGCAAAGCTGGTCCTCTTCTTTCTTTACTTTTTAAAATAATTTATATATACATTTCACATCTCTGTGATATCTGGGGTTCACCTCCCCTCCCTGACTGGTCCTCTTCTTTATAAGAGAGTTCTCCTTATTAGATAAACACCCCACTCCTCAGAGAGGAATGTGTTCAGCACCATCATGTACCAACAAGAAGGGACTGCAGTGTGCTGTGTTCCCAGGGCATTAACTGCAGAAATGAGAGCGTCTGAATCGTGCGTGCTGCTCTGTGGCAACAAATGGGAAACCTAAAGAAGATAAATGGTCTGTCTTTTGTGCCATCTCTCTCCCTGGTTTCCTCCCTCCACTCCCTCTCTCACTCTATGTTTCAGTTCTGTATATTTGTCAGTTTTAAATTTTTCTTAACTTCCTCATATAAGTGAGACCATTCCATATTTCTCTTTTTCTTTCTGACTTATTTCCGCTAAGATTATTCATTCTAGGTTCACTGGTGATAAGGTGATTGGAGAACCTCGGGGCAGACAATGGTGCAATGTATATATTTATTATGTGTTTGTGTGTGTGTGTGTGTGTGTGTGTGTGGGGAGAGAAATGGAGCTATATGTTCAATCAATAAAAATAATTTAAAAACTGAAAAATGAATACATAAGGAAGATAAATGGTTTCCTGATGAAAGAGAAGTTGCCAAAATTGACATATAGATGTTTAGCTGAGTTCTCTGGTGTTGGAATTGTATGCATTCTATCAAATTGTGCTTCTTCCAGACTTAATAAGATGATATATTTCATTGATTTATAAGAATACATTAATCATATTAAAATGCAGATGGTATCTATTTGTCATGCTAAAGATTTCAATGGTATGTTTAAACATGTTAGAGCAAACAAAATCCAAATTTAAAAAATCTTTCATTCAGGATACCTGTTCAGAGTATGATGTTTCAAAATTTTTAGAATATGACTTAAGTGACTGAAAACAAAGAGAAAATCAATGACTTCATTTTCTTTACATTGTATAAGCTAATTTTAGCTATAATTTTATATTTACATAAAATGTGGGTGTGAATTCCAAAATCACAGCCACAAGGCAAAATGATTTAGGGAAATCTAACTTCAATCCCTGTATTTCCCACCAGATTTACCTTCTTCACTTGAAGGTACTTTTTTTAAATGTAATTTAGATTTTATTTATGATTTTAATAGGAAGTTTGTAGATGTGCTTCAATTTTCTTTCTTAGATAAACTTCCTATCACATGTACTCAGTTCCATCTTCTTTTATCACTTTAGCTGATAAATTGAAAAAGACAATAGCTATTCTTTTTCATTTTTAAATATTTAACATATTTAATCTGTCTCCTATTACAATGTCACAACAAATAATTCTGTATATACTAGTACATATTTTTGCTAATGAGTAATTGGGAAAAATTACCTAAAAGTAAGATATATGGTCAAGTGAAAACACACACACACAGTTTTGTAGTTTCACCAACATAACATCTCATCAAATTTCATCAAAACCTGTGTACCCAAGGATGCAAGTACATTTTACATCTCTGACATTTCCATTTGAAAATGACTAGGGGTATTTTTACCCCTAAATGTATTTTTACCCTATCTCACAAAGTTTATTACCAGATCTTGTGAAATCTACCCATTGGATAAGTGAAAGATCGTGTCTCACCATAGTTATGATTGTCAAAGAAGTGTTATTAAAAGAACTGATTGTGCAATCATTATAGTAAATCTCAGTTAGTGGTTATTTTTGAATTAGTCAATTAGAGTCAAACAGAATTAGACTGAAAATATAAGGCTGCATCATGTAATAAATATTATTTGGCAAAATTTATTTTGTGGGTGGAAGTTTATGCGAATGTGTTAAAGCACGATATAAACTACACCACTCAGCCATCCAGAAAGACAAACTCTTACCATCTGTGGCAACATGGATGGACACAAAGGACATTAAGCTAAACAAAGTCCATCAAAAAAGAAGGCAAGTAATAGGTGGGGTCACTTACATGTGGAATATAGAGAAAACAGAACAAAGGTTGGATACAGTCAGACTCACAATAAGCATGAGAAAGCTGACTAGAAGGGAAGCTACCAGGCTGAGGAGGGCAGGGGGCACAGTGAGGGAGGGAACATGAGGATGGACTGTGGTGCCCTGGTGGTCAGGTGGTGTAGTGACAACACCTGAAGTGGAAGCTCCTGTAACTGTTACCTCGGTGTGTACATAGATGTAAACATGTATACATACATATGTAGATACATGTGCACAACCACCTTTGTGTTTACATGCATATATACATATACACATACACACATCGATCCATGCATATACACATATACTGTGTGTATGTACAGTTACATGCACTCCCCTTGAAGAACATTGGAATAATTGGAATAACTGGAATATAAGGACCCTCAAATTAATGAAAATGGAACTACCATTTGACCCAGCAATTGCTCTCTTGGGAATCTACCCAAAAGAGACCTCAATGTGGGTATAAAGGGACACCTGTGCTTGGATGTTTATACTTGCAAGGATATGGAAGCAACTGAAATGCCCCAAAACAGATGGATGGATGCAAAAGATGTGATATATATATATATATATCATCAATTTATATATATATATAAATTGATTAGTAATATTCCATATCCCATTGTATATATGTATTATATATATATATATATATATATATATACACACACACACACACAATGGAATATTACTCATCTATTAAAAATGACAAATTGGGCAATTTTATGACAACATGGATGTATTTAGAAGAAATCATATTATCAGAAAGAAGTCAAAAAGAAAAAGACAGAAACCAAATAGTTTCACTAATCTATGGGATATAGGGAAAAAATAAACAAAAGCCATGAGGAAAAGTCAAAGCAAGCTAAGCACCAAACTGAAGCACACAACTTAGGGCCCAGGGGGTATGGGGGGGAATGGTGGGGAGGGTGGGGGGGTGAATCCCTGTTACAATGATGTGAAATATATATATATATATATATATATATATATATATATATATATATATATATATATATATATATATATATATGACGTTCCCCTCAAAAAAGAGCAGTCTTGGAGTTTGAAAGAAGGCAAAGATACAAGGTAAGCCCCAAATTCATGCTTATTGTCTCTTGAGAGTATTTTCTAAACCTCCGGGAGAATTCAGCATTATTTCTGTACAAGGTCAAATGTATTAAATCAGAAACTAGGATTAGAAAGTCAGAGTACCTGGCAGGAGGGACCCACAGAGAAGAAACCCCAAATGCTGTAAGGAATTCTTGGAAAGCTGGTGATCAGCTCCCAGTAGATGTTGAAAGCAACACTCAGCAAGACCAGCAGAGAATGATGGCCAGAGGGATGACTTGGGCAGAGATTACATAGTTGAATACAGCATCTGAGGGGAAATAGGGTAAAATCATGGCCATATTTCAGGGACATTGGTAAATCCTACAGCTTACAATGGGATCGTAAAAAGTAAATACTTAGGAGAAAGGACAATTTCATGGAAGCAAATTAAAAACCAAAATGGATCATCCTTAATCAATTCTAAATTATAGGTAAAAGTCACCCATGAAGCAAAACAAAACTGCTGTAACAAAACTCAACAATATTTACAGAAAGATAATTTGATCCAGAGCATTTATAATATGCCACCTATAATGGCTAACAGGCATTAATAAAATATCTTAGGCATGCAAAGAAGCAGCAAACAATTATTGATAATAAAAGACAAAGTGATTGGTAGAAATAGGTTTCAACCCATAAAATGTGATTAAACAGCCTCACTAATCCCCATACATTTTCTATAAGAACTGAATTTATTTATTTATTTTCAACAATTAAAACTTTCTATTATTTTTAAACAAATTTTATTATTATTTATTTTACAGTTTTGTACCCCAGGGTTCTTCCACCACCTTATCACCCAGGAACCATCTTCTCAGAATTGCGTGCCCCTCCCAGCCCTGGTCTCCTCAAGCCCCCTTTCATGTTCTATGCTTCAATCTTGCTGAAAGTTAGTTTTAAGTTTTTCTTGTTTGTTTGATTATTTTCCCTTTGTCCCTCATATAATTGAGACTATCCCAGATTTCTCTTTTTCTTTCTGGCTTATTTCCACTAACATGATTACTTCTAACTCCATTCATGTTGCCATGAATGAGATAAGATTGTCTTTTTTGATTGATGAATAATATTCCATCGTGTACATAGATCGCAACTTATTTTGGGAATTAAATCATAATTATGCTAAAATTGCGTAATTATGGTTGTCATGTCTAAAAAATCAAAGCGTACAATGAATGGTTGGAAGAAAATCTGAGCTGATATCAGTGTACTAAAAATAATAAAACGCTTGATTTAGGTGGCCTTTCTTGCAACTGGGATGATGTAATTTATGAACAAAGGACTTTGTTGTCAAAATCCACATGTGACTTTGGGCAGTTTTCCTAATCTCTCAGACCTTCACTCTTCTCAAACATAACTGAACGTTATAATAGTATCTGTTGTAAGGAGATTGAAAGGTGACAAGAAACTCAAGGGTATATAAAAAGGTTAATGTCCCATTCCTGATGATCTGTGAGAGAACATGTATTGAAGTTGTTCAAGTTTATGTGATGAGTCTACACTGATGAGCTTCTAATGTTTCCATAACGAGCACTCATGAACACAGTAAGCTTTCTGAAAGATGGCATCTTCTAAGAGATGCACCACTGGATGGAATAGAGAATAGGTGTGAAACAACTGGAGAAGTTACTATGCGAAAATGCAAGACTGGAGAATGAGAAACAGTTGGCCAACTATGCTGTGAAAGAGGGATCTGATTTACTGCATAACTAGTTAGAAAAAGTCATGGGGAGGCAGATTTCCTTTCCATTTAGGAAGAACATTAAAACAATGAAAGTCATCCCCTGCTAAAGTGATGCTGTTTAAATAGTCATCACCCTGCTACCAAAAACTTGGAGCAGATATTAATGTCTATGCCCAAGATGGAACTTACATTGATATTCAGAAAGGCGGCATTTAAATCAGGAGAATTGTCTTTACATGATAGAGTTTTAGTCAATATGGTTGTGCAGGTAGTCAGTGGAATAGTGTTTTGCATCACAAAACAACCAACTCCCTGAATGTCAGTAGTGATACAACTTGAGTAGGGGCAAAGACAGGCGAAGAGACTGCAGGACTTTGTATTCCCAGGTCAGAGAAGAAGCCAGACAGTCCAGATGACAGAAGTCAAGGCTTTGATTTTTCCGTGCAAGTGTTTTCTCAGCCATAAGTAGATGTTTGTTCCTGATGCTTCTGTCAATCCCAGTGCAGCACAGAGAATTTCCTTAAGGATGTAACACAATTTTTTGGGTTCCTGGGAAGGCAGGTGAAACTTGTTCATGGTTCATCATCAGGGTACATAACAGGGTACAATTCAGTGAGTCAGCATGAAGCTGGGACCACAATATGGGTAGTACTGAAATTTAGGCCCTGATGCCGTAAGCTGCATCTGAAAAACACAGAGGTACAGATGACCTAAACAAAAAGGGTACTGGAGTAAATGGGCTAAGGGTACTTTTACCTTGTTGCAAATCCCAAATGGAAAGGGGAAAATGTATCACCAAGAGGGTGTGTAGAGCGAAACTGGAGCCTTTGGCTTTTAGGAAAAAAAAAAAAAAGGAGATAAACGGGAAAGGAGCAGAGACTAGAGACAGAACTTTTGAGGAGAGGAGAGACAAGAATGGCAGGTGAGTAAAGAGTAGCCTGAGTGACCAGGTTGGGCAGAAGCCCCCTGGACGATTGAGCTGGAGGTGGCAAGGAGCCATGGTGGCTGGAAGAAGAGTGGCCGGTGTGGAGAGTGTGGCACCGCAGCAAGGTGGCATATTGATCCGGTGCTTGTAAATGGCCAGGGATGTGGAAAGTTGATTTGTGCAATAGCAATTGTGGAAGAAGTTTGAAGCGCCTTGGACAAGTGGAGCAGCTCGGAACACTGAAGAGAAAGGAAGCAAAGAGAAGACAGAGAAAGACTGGAATTTGCAGAATGCCTGCCTCAGGTTTGGAGGGGCAAAGGGGTTCCCTCATGGACATGTCTTTGGGACCTTTGGGACTGAGAATGGTGACTGGGGTAAGATGACTGGCCAAGCACTTTTTGTTTTCCCTGTTAATATTCCCTTGTAAATAAAATCCCTTGTTAAACTGCATTTGAGTGGCAAATGCTATGTGCAGGTGATGCAGACCTGAGGTTTGTTGTAGCAACTTTTGCCACTTTTTGACTCAATATCAAATAGTTAATGCTGGAGAGGGCATGCAAATGAGAAAGTAAACAATCCTGAAGAAAGAACACAGAAAGATCATTAGTTTAAATCTCTTTTTAATTAAGTAATTAATATGTAAATTTTACAACATTGTAATCCCAGGGGTTTATCCCCCCCCTTCCTTCCCCCCCCCTTCCCGCCTGCTCAGAGTTGTGCACTTCAGTTTGGTGCTTAGCTTGTTTTGACTTTTCCTCAAGTATTTTGTTTATTTTTTCCCTATATCCCATAGATTAGTGAAACCATTTGGCTTCTGTCTTTTTCTTTATGACTTGTTTCTGCTAATATGATTTCTTCTAAGTACATCCATGTTGCTATAAATTCGTCAAATTTGTCATTTTTAATTGATGAGTAATATTCCATCGTGTATGTAGACCACATTTTTTTCATCCAGTCATTTGTTTTGGGGCATTTAGGTTGCTACCATGACCTTGCAATTATAAATTGTGCTGCAGTAAACATCCGAGCACAGGTGTCCCTTTCTACCCACATTGAGGTCTCTTTTGGGTAAATTACCAAGAGAGCAATTGCTAAATCTCTTTATTCTAACTTTTAGTCTAGGGTTATTTTCTGTTGCAAATGGAGGCATCTGACTTCAGATATGCTTCTTTATTTCTGTTTAGACTGAAAGGGGGGGGTATTTCTGTATCTGGAGGAAGTTGGACAAGGGGGACTCTCCTGCTATATCTAGAGTTAAGACTGAACTTTGTGGAAATTCAATCTGGTTTTTTTGTTTTTTTTTTTGTTTTTTTAAGTTGTGCTGAGCTTTTTTTCCATGTGGATTAGATGGATATAAATTCTTCATTATTTCAAAGGTGAGTCAAAAGGAAAATAGCATGTACAATGGCCCAGCAGTCCAAACAGCTCATCATGCATCTGAAAACATAAGTCAGAGCCGTAGATAACTTCAAAGAAGACCACACCATTGGCAGAAGAGCTCGACACAGAGCCAGCTGCTGCTGGAAAAAGACATTACATTCCCCAGCTTGGCATCTGAGCTTTGGGGTTGATGTCCAGGGAGGTGGAAGAAGAATGGGTTTATAGGCCACCATAAATAACTTCAGCCCTGAAATCCTGAAAAAGGGCCAGTTTCTTCTTTCTGATTCAAGACCCAAACAGGAATGAGCTTCCCTTCAGTATGAAGGTAAGGAAACTTCAATCATTGACTTTCAGAAAACCTAATGACAGGAACTGAAACCTATATTATTTCATCAAGAGTTCTGAAGAATTGTTCCTATTAAATCTTGAGCTGATATTTTTATCTCTGAAGCTAAAAGGAGGAGGAAATGGAGATTATTTGTCCGGAATCTCCAGGGAATCCCCGCCAGATGGATGATACAGCTGTATCTTTATAATCTGATTTTAGGCTTGGTTTCCTCAAAGGACAATACACCATATGTGTGCAAGTGGTTTGGAAACCTGCACTTCTGAATGAAGGACTACCCAAGACTCAATCTCTAAAAGTCTTCCAGAGTGTTGGCATTCTAAAGAGTGCAGCTTGTTTCCCAATTGCTAGTTCTTCTCCCCCCAGGTCAATCATTAAATATTTTATTTAGTTACACCTACATATTCCAGGCACTCTGCTAGATGCTGAATAGTCAGATCTCTGGTCTTTTCAAATGCAAAAACAGGCAAGATTCATCTCAAGTGGCTTTAGTATAACCTTGGTAATTCCATTACACAAAACATTCAAGCTTTTATTATAAAACAACTTTGTATTAGAAGATTTTGTCTAATCATAACTCTTCTGATCATGGTTCAGGTAGATTAGGCTAAACTATGATGATAGATTAGGTAGGTATATCAGACAGCATTTCTGATTTTCAATATTTTCAATTTATGATAATTTTATTAGGACAGAATCTCACTGTCAGTTCAGTTTTATCTATACAGTAAAAGGTATATAATGATTGCAGAATTTCAGGTATAACATTTAATACCAACTAAAAGTTGATAATCTCATTCTCTCTCTCCTTCTGTTTTTGGATAACAAAATAAGCAAAACAGGGTGCTTAACCAAACTTACAACAAAACAAGTAAAGCAGGGTGCTTAACCAAACTTACAAAGGGGGGGGGGGTGCAGCTGGCCCACTTCCCAGCCATGCATGCAGTAACAAGACCACAGAAACCATAAAAGGAGGCAAAAACAGATTTACTTATTAAAAGAGCAAAACATACAAAAGTTACTGGAGGGTACAAGGAACCCCTTTAGTCATCTTACCATACAGTCCAATCTCTAGTCCAAAGAGCACATGGCTGCAGCAGCCATGTATGTCCACAAAATGATGGCCAACACACTTTCAGACCAGATGAAGAAGCCAAGATGGTGTTGTTGCTCCTTCCTCAAAGACGTAGCTCTACTCACCCCAAGTCAGAAGAAGCCACAATGGTGCCATCGCTCCTTTTCCCAAAATGGACGATTCAAATCAAATGAAGTAACCTAGGATGTTGTCATCAATTCTCCTCCAAAAGGCAGAGTTCCAGCATTCTTTCACCTCCAATTCCAAAGTGACCTCAAACCCAGCAAGACTCACTCGATACAGCAGCAGAAAGCACTTCAGAATTCTCATGATGGAAATAGCAACACAACAAATTCTCTTCAGTTCTCAAGAAGACTTCCAAGTTTCACAGTTCCAAAGTTAAGCCAAGTTCTCAAGTCCTAAAATTCCAAGTTGCTTACACAAGTTAAATGTTTTTCCCAACATGCTTTCCCAGGTTCCAAATGGCTCAGACTAGGACCTAGGTTCTACTTGCTCCTTTACTGGAGACTGGCAGCTTCTCCTCCTCCTTTGCTCACTTTGTTCTCTCACTTCTCTCTCCTCTCCTCATGTTTTGTCTCAGTCTCCTCCCTAATCTCCTAATACTAATCTTATCACAAGATGGCTTGTCTTCCCTTGTTCAAGTCCCTGCCCACCAGGATACCATGTCTGCCATTCTAATGCAGATGCTGGGGGCCACAGCACCTCAATTTCACCGTAGCCCCCATATGACTTCCTTCCATCCATATTTTTCTGATCTTCTTAGTTTAGTCATTGGCACCTTGAAGAAGTGTTTATCTATTTCTTTTTATTTTCTTTTTGTAATATTGGTAGTCTTTTAAAATATATTATTTGCCTGTCACAGACTGTATTTTCCTTGAGCAGATGAATAAGATTTATGATTATTTTAGTTCTTTCTATAATATAAAAAATAGGTCAAATAACTTAATTATTATTTTCTGACCTCATGAGGAAAATGTGCCACTCAGATAAATACAGTTTACCCTTGAGCAATACAGGTTTGACCTGGTGTGTCTACTTACCTATGGACAGAAAACATGACTTGACATTGTTAATAATTATGACTCCGAAAGGCAACAATAGTATGATTTTCTCAGTAATACTTTTTCTCTAATTGGTTGTGAAAACGCAAAATGTAATGAGAAAAATACATAAAGCTATGTGATCATCAACTATTTGTATCATCATGCAGATCAACATTGACATTTGGGAACATCAGAAGTGATTCCCATAGTTTTGACTATAGGAGTCAGTGTTGTTCAGGTCATAAATGTATATGACCTTTAGATAGAGCAATTCAAAATGATTATCCCATGATTTTTTTTGTTTCTTTCATGGTGGTTGATACTTCTCAGAAACAGCCCACCTGAGCTCCGCTCAAATCTCAGATTTGACTTGTCTTCACCAACCACTTCATCTAAGAAATGAGGAGCCATGAATTTCCTACTTTACTGTTTGCAAAATCTCCCTTCCACATAGACACTGTAATCTAGACTAATGCTTAACAAAGGAACAGGAGGATCAGATCCAGTCTTAGTGGAAGACAGGTACATGCAGCAACAGGTTTTCAGATCGAGAAGAAAATGATCACTGTGACATCTGGACCATCCTTACAAGAAGACAATGGAAGCTGGGTGGAATGTTCTGGACTGGAAGGCAAATCTCTATGCATTCAGATGCCTGGATTGTGACAGAATACCATGTTGGACCGGTTCCTTGTACTTTAGGACTTTGCATTCACATAGGTCAAAAATATTTGGAAAGTTGTTCGAAATCCTCACCCATAGAGTTTTTATCAGATTGAAAAGCAAGGGGAAAATAAAATGCATTGGTATTGGGTAGGGAGTAGAGTAGGCAAAGAAAGCTGTGAGAACTGTGAAACAGTGAAAACAACCAATGCAGTCAACATACTCCCTGTGAGTTGTTTTAACATCACAAATCAAGTCTATCTCAGCTAGGACTAATCACATGGGTAGAGGCACCATAGTGGGAGATTAATTTAGCCCTGGTGTATAAACCCCCAGAATTTGTGAATGGTCAGAGACCTAGAGAATGCTTATTTCTTGATCGTATTGTATTTTTCATTTCTTGCTTTTGTTTTATTCCTCCACACTGCAGAGCAGTGTTATTATTTTCTGACCCCGTGGGATCTCTGCCTCCGTTGGCAAGGATTTTCCCTGATTATGTTTTCAGGATACTCTGAAGGACACAAACAATCACAAAGAGTAGGGACACAATCCTCATTCATGTTCCCATTAGGTTAAATGCACCTCCATTATATTTCTTGTTCTCCTGTTGTTTGTTGATATGACCCTTCCTGTATTTGTTTTCAGACACCTTAAAAGCATGAGTCAAGATCACTTTTTAGGTGTTGGGAAAGTGGGAAAGGCCAGGGAGACTTGGCTAGAGGGCACCCGGGGTCTTGACTGATATCCTGTATTAAATTAGCTAAACTGACAGACTCATGGTTTACCTTTCCTTCTGCTACATAGTTGCCTTTATTGATGTCTTTATTTAATGATGCCTTGTGGTTAATAACTCACTTCTCAGGAAAATTTTTATGATGGTAGCTCATTTATGTTTTTAGTGTGTAAGGATTTCCTTAAGCATGCCCTCAATGCCTGATCCTTTATGTTTTGGATGTTGTTTTCAGAGTAGACATATTATTAATACAATAAGGGAGTGATTCTTGTTTCTTATTCTTATTTGCCAGATGCATATATCTCTTTCTCTCTGTCTCTGTCCAATACCCAGTGTGTGTGTGTGTGTGTGTGTGTTGTATATGTATATGAGACAATTTAGTGATAATGCAGAGGATCTAGTAATTTGTTTTCAGAGACATGCTTTGATACTTATGTTCAATTATTTTATACAGATCTGGGAATGTCATTGGTAAAGTGTATGGAAAAGTATTTCTTAAGGACATTGGACAGTTCGTACAGAAGTCATTGTGTATATGAACATTTCCAACTATTGTTCCTTCTGTGAGAATTGAAGAGTACTTTCCTGTGAGTTCACACACGCTTTCTCTCTCTTACACACACACACACACACACACACACACACATTCCAACAAATATACATCTGTCAGTCATGCCTGCAGCCTGATGTATCTTTATGTTGGTATATGACAGAACATCTAGACTTCACAGGTTGGTTGAAAAGTGTCACTTTGAAGAGATGACATTTGCATCCTTTGAGGTGAAAAGTACATGTGGTTCAGTTCAAAAATACCATGATTTTCAAAAACAGATTTCTTCAGACATTGATGTGTGTGAGGGATATTCTCAGGGAAAGATTACTCAGAAAAATAGGTGAGACAACACTAACTATCTTAAAGATACGCAGTTTGTTTTGATAGTCAGGGTGGAGGACCAGGGCTATGATACAGTGCCAAAAAATATCAGAGTAACATGCCCATTAGTAAAAGAAAAGGACATTTCAAAATTCACACTGATTATATTAAATGTCATCTGACAGCTTGTATCCAATCTGATCAAATTTTAGATTTAGTTTAGAAAAATTGAATATGTTGACAGTTGACTGAAGAGGGCAACCAAATTCAGAATAAACTGAAGGTATGTGTGGTAATGCATTTTCTAGAGAATTAATATACAGCAGAGGAATCTAGTAAAAGCTAGAAAGAGGCAACACAAAGACAAAGTTGTGTCAAAGTTTGGACAGCTTTGTTGTTGTCCTGTTACAGACTGGAGGCAGACTGGAGGTAGCCAAGGAGGTCTCCCACTGGATTCTGGAAATACATGGAATCTATGGAGAACTGATAAAATCCAAACAAAGCCTACAATTTACTCAATGGTGTTGTAACAATGTCACTCTCCCAGTTTTGGTCACTTTGTCATCTCAGATGCTAACATTAGGGAGTGTTACATGAAGTATGAGGGGCATTTTTGTATTACACTTGTAGCTTTTTCATAAGCCTAATATTAGACCAACATCAAAAGTTTCCATACAGAATGTCTATACAAAATGTCTGTTCCTCAGACTGATGGCTGGCTGATTGATGTACAGATTTTAGATTGAATCTTCATAAGAGAATCAAAACAGGTGTCACAATGGGGGGTATACACATACATATAGACATATATACTTCTTTGGTGAAGGGTACAATCAATTATCAATAAAATCTAGTGAGAATCGTTGGAACTAGAGCTGCATCATTCACAGAATCACAGTATTAGAGACTAAATTTCCCAAAAACCTAGAAAAAAATTTGATCTACATATTTCCCAGGAATGATTAGTCTAGATCTCTACTCTCAGATATCACCCTCCTTTCAAACATCTCATGACTCTGTTCTCTGCCTTCATTTCCTACAGTGAATTCATAGAATGATTCGTTTTAAACCAGATCTCTAAGATGTTTCCAATTCATCTTTAAATATCTTTAATAGCTACAACTAGTTGCTATATTGACATCACTAAAATAAAGATTGAAAATAGAATTTATTTTATTTATTTATTTACTTATTTACTTATTTATTTAGCTATTTATTCATTCATTCATTTATTTATTCATTCATTCATTCGTTCTTTCGTTCATTTATTTATTTATTTGTTTGTTTATTTATTTATTTGTTTATTTATTTATTTATTTATGCAAAGTCTCGTTATTTTTGCCCATGGAACTGCAGGCTCATATTGCCTGGGGTACCCTGGATCAGCAATACCCAGCCTCAGCCTCCCAGGTACCTGGGATTACAGTCACGTACCACCATGTCCAACTATTTTTTTGGAACTAGATCTCGCTAAGTTCCCCTGAGCAGGACTCGAACCACGATCCTCAGTCCCCGCCACGGCTTCCTAGGCTGCCGCTTACAGGCACACGCCACCATGCCCGGCCATCGTATCAGTTTCTATGTTTTTTTTTTTTTTTTTCTGAGACTAGGTCTCGCTATTTTTGCCCATGGAACCGCAGACTCTTGTTGCCCGGGGTACCATGGACTCAAACGATCCCCAGCCTCAACCTCCCAGGTAGCTGGGACTACAGGCTCAGGCCATGATGCCCAGCTATATTTTTTTGGACTAAGTGTCCCTGTATTGTCCTGAGCGGGACTCAAACCGCTATTCCCAGTCCCCATTGCGGCTTCCTAGGCTGTTGCTGCTTACAGACACGCGCCGCTGTGCCCGGCTTGAAAATAGAATTCAGATGTTGAGTTAGTATTATACATGGAGAACTCAATGCGAGTCCAAGGCAATTAATACCCTGTAGTAGACAGACAGGCAGATCGAGTCAGTGTAGATCCTTTAGAGGAAGGACAATTATTTCAGCTTAGCCTCAAGATCACAGGTATTACCTAATAACACAAAAAAGTCACATCCTTCTATTTTTATCAGAAACCTTTTTTTTTTTCTTCTAGCGAGAGAGGAGCACTAGAATATTCTAGTAGCACTAGAATAGCATCTTTTGAAAAAGAAAAAATAAGCCCTGGTACATTCAGGTTTACAAATGAAAAAGCAAAATATTTTCCAAGAAAGCAAGAAAAAATGTCTGTTGGTTTTGTTCCTTTCAAAGAATCTTGCACTCACTTGGCCTAATAAAGAAAAGCGAGAAAGGGGGCACCGATCAGAGCTCCTTCCACCCTTCTGCCCAAAAGTCCATGCCAGGCTGTGTCATGTGTTGGTTTTCTAAGTCATTCTGGATCGTTTTCTAAGTCGTTTCTCGAACGCTTGACTACCCTGCCTCTATGAAAGGCATTTCCCAGGTTGGGCGAAGTGGCAGAGATGATTTTGCGTCATCTATGGCGTGTATCATCAGGCACAGGTGGTTTTGTTGGTTGTCTGGCCATCGTTCCCCTTCCTCAATGGAAACTCTTACACCAACTTCCCGTTCAGGCTTCAGCTCCAAGAACCAGAAAGACCTTGCCTCAGGCCTTCTGCCTTTGCCATTTCTTTCTTCCACAGGATTCATCTTGTCGCTCTTCCCGCACCAGCTGCTTTTCTCATCTTCAAGTTCACCCCAAACATTATTTCTTCAGACAAGCTGTCTTTATGCAACTATAAAGTAGTCTTCTCCATCTTTTGACGTAGCTTTCGTGCATAACAAGGCCAGCTAGTCTCTTTAGTTTTCGGTTTAATTCTCCCAGGAGGATGTAAGGCCTGTGAACGTAGAGGGAATGATGCTTACCTGGTTGCAGCTGAAACTGCTGTTATTTTTCAGTTGAGAAAACTGTTCAAGGTTAATAGATATACCCAGGCTCATGCTAACCAGTACCTTGCAGAGCCAGACTGCAAACTCAGGCAGAGAGAGGTCAGATCCATTCTTAAGTGCCAAGTAGTAGGTAAAATGAAGTCAAGTACTTACAATTCTTAGCACAGATTCTGGCACACACACTTTGCAAATAACCAATCTCAAGAAAGTCTCAAAGTCATGCTAGGGAAGTGTAGATTCTTGTGATCCATGAGACAATAGTAGCTTCTGGAAATGTTTCCGTGATTTGGAAGTGGCATGCACAGAATCACAGGCTCTATGGAGTCAAAACTTTCCTGGGAAACTCCGTCTGGAGTAAACCAGACCAGTGGTTCCCAGATCCCACTAGCAGATTCCATAATGAAGTCCCTTATTTCTGATTCCAAGTCCTTTTGGAGCCTTCCCAGTATGATTATATCATATAAACTGCTGCTCCAGAACCAATCTTGAATTTGAATTGAATGAATTTGCCTTCTCCTCTAAAGCTTGTGTGCAACAGCTCCTTGGAAATACAGAAAATTGGAGATTTTTAAAAATCTATATTTAAGAATTTAATCATTAATGTCCTGCAATCTGGAATGTTGTGACTATACCATTTTGCATCTCAGCAGTCTCAATCTCATTGCCATGAGAACTCCCAAATTATAGGACCTGGGAAGGCTGCTTTTACAACTTGAACATTTAACTTTTTTTTAAAGGAAATATAAGCTCTCTTGTGAGCTCTGTCCAAGCTTAATCCAGAATTCACAGGAACTAGCACAGTGATGCTAGTCAAGGAAATATTCCCGATGGCTTCCCCTTCAGTTGAACCTCAATGTCACTGTCAAAGGGATATTAGGGATGAGAAGGGCTTCCTTGGACTAAGGATGGGCAACTTTGACCACTTTTTAAAGAGCTGAGGAGGCACAGAGGAGGAAGACAGTAATTTGAAGCCATTTGCTTTGGATACTAGCTCTTCATGCTATTTAAGATTTTAAAATATATATATATATATATACTTTTTTTGGAAGATTTTAGGCACATTATATGACTTTGCTCAGGAATCTAGTAAAATTTTTGTTGGAACAACAACAAGAGAATTTAAATCAAGTTACCTATTGGAAGAAGATACAGTACTTTCCCATCTCATCTACTGTTTTCACTTTATTGTACCCTTCGTAAAATGGTCATACACCATCAGCATCCTTTCCCCTATAATACCGCAGTGGTGGTTATCATAAAATAAAAATCTGAGATAGAGTGAAGAATGACTGAAGTGGAAGACACAAAGGAAAGACTCTGGAAGATAAAATATAGAGTTATCTACAGGAATACTAACATCTCAGTGACCATTTCAATATTCTAGTTTGATTGAGAACAGTTTCCATGTAGGCGAAATTCAATCCCTTAATGCAAAATCAACTTATTTCTTCAATCTATATAAACCATTTCAAATTCTGTTAGTTTCCTGCTTTAAAATATATTTACATTAAGAAAACATAGTTTTAGAAAAATAACCCTTAGTCACTTAAATCACAGATAACTGAATCTTTCTCTAATGCAAAGTCTTTAATTTTTCTTAACTGCAAAAATGTTTATATTTTCAGATGTTCCTATTGAGACAAAGAGGAAATTTTGAAGGGGATTTAACATAGATATTCACCAATAGTTATTTGAATGATTATTTCTAGACTGTCTTTTATTTTTAATATAATTGACTTTTTATCTATTTTTAAGTTATATATATATATATATATATGTATATGTATATATCACATCTTTGTTTACCTCAGGGGATCACCCACCTCCTTACCATAATGATCATTCCCTCCCATCTCCCAACCTCTCCCGCCATGTTGTGCACTTTATTTTGCTCTTAGCATGTTGTTTTTTAAATACATTTTAAAAGAAATAAAATAGTTGAGATAATGATAGTTGAACTTCTATACCACAATTTAACTTTGACAATAAAATATATTTTCTTTATTTATGAACTGCAGATACACACACATATAACAAACACACAGCAAATATCCTCAATGGGGAAAAACTGAGATCATTTCAACTAAGATCTGGAACCAAGAAAGGATGCCCACTCTCACCACTCCTTTTCAACATAGTACTGAAAGTCCTAGCTTAGGTAATAAGAAGGACATAAAAAATTAAAATAGGGAAAGAAGAAATAAAGCTATCATTATATGCAGATGATATGATACTCTATGTAGAAACCTCCCAAAAAAAACAGAAAAAAGAATTGCAATAATAATTCAGTAATGTGGCTGGTTACAGAATCAACACAGAAATCAATAGCCTTCCTTTATGCAAAGAATCAGTCAAAAGAAGAAGAAATTAAAGCAAACACACACACACACACACACACACACACACACATACACACACACATACTCCTTTGCCATTACATCAAAGAAAATTAGATACTTGGGAATAAACCTAACAAAAGACACAGATGATCTATACAAAGAAAACTACAAAACATTTTTAAAAGAAATAGAAGATATTTTAAAAAATGGAAATACATTCCCTGCTCATGGATTGAAAGAAGCAACATGCCCAAAATGACCAAAAGCAATCAACAGATTCAATGCAATTCCAATACAAACCCCAATGACATGTTTTAAAGAGATAGACAAATGTATTTCTAAGGGGATGTCCAGATCAATTTTTCTCATTTTTTAGAAGCATTGAGTCCTTGGGAACTGGCAATTGTTTGTTTTCTGAAGGATAATGGATAGCCTCAGATTTGGCTTCTCTGAGAGTCTCTCTGGGGCATGGAAACTACACGTCACATAGTCACCCTCTTCTCTCACACTCTGCTGGCCTTTTTGACCCTGGGTTTTATTGTGTTAATAACACACCCTTCATTTTTGTTTTTGAAATCTGAAGTGTTTGGCAGGCTGATTTCAGAAGTTGGTTTGGTTCTTTCAAAATATATCTAGAGTAATTATTTAATTACCATTCAGTCAATATTTTTTAAACACTTACTATGTTGTTGCAACACTTTTTCAGGCTATATTTGCTTGGGAATATTAGTTCTGGATTAACCCAGAGATGAAGTAATGCATCATATACTTTTATGGCTATTTCTGAGGAAACTGCGTGGAAGTTGTTCAAGAAAATAACCTAGACCTAATTAAATATTAAGTATTCAATACTGAGGCAACAAAATTATTTTTCTTTATGTAGTATAGTAAATCAATGGTGTGTAATGGTATTCAAGACATAAACACATTTATATATTTATATCATGTTAGATCTGTTATAGCATCTGAAAGCAGTATATTTACTTTTTATATATAAGTTGAATTGTCATGTGAAGTGAAATCAAATATCATAGTATTCCCCTTGAAAATCACTTACATTATCCAGTTTATATTATGATTAATATTCTTCAAATGTTACTGGAAGTTGCTAAAGTATAGATTAGTTACTGAGTATGTACACACACATCACTATTTACACTGAAGCAATTCAAGTAAAATAGCACTTGATGGGAATATCAGGAAAGCTCATCTCTTCATCAACTTCTGGGAAATCTACCTCCATGTCATTTCTTTCCTGCTCGGTATTCAGATCATTCTGAAACTGTCTGGAGATTTCTCAGCATTAACATCATTATTTCTATCTTAATTTCCTAACATCTATTCATAGTTCTTAAATATAGCATGTCTTCTGAAGGACAAAGATATTTATTATGTATGTTTCATTGGAATCACTCATTGCCTCCGATTGGAATAAGATGCTGGTGCCTGAGGATGTTTTGAAATTCTCAAGTTCTTGTACATGCCACGTTGGAATTTACCACTGATCCACTTGAATAGAAGAAGGATCTAAATAAAATCAAATCTTGCCTTGAATTGATGATGGTGAACTCTAACTTCAACTGTTATCAAGATTAACTATCTCTCTTTATTAAGAAAAAAGTAACTTGAAAAGATTGTTACTCTTAGTCCCAGATTGGCAGTGAGGTTCTCCAAATGCAGTTGGATGTGGTCCAACCTGATCCTCTCCTGCAATTGCTAGGTCTCTAGAATTTCCCTGGAGGGAGAGGATCCATGTCTCAAGTAATGGCTATTTCATGTCATTCCAGGGAGGCCCCTTACCAAAATCACCATCATCAACTTTTCTGAATTTTGTTATAACATGGACCACATCCTTGAGAAATATTTCCAAAACTTGTACTCCAAAGTAGACAGAGAATACTTAGAACTCAATGAAAGAGAAAACAGAAAGCCAATTAAAATCTAGGTGTATATCTGAACAGATAACTCATTAAACCAACAGCAAGAAGTCAATGAAAGATAGTCTACATCATATGTCATTAAAGATGTGTAAAGTGAAACAACAAGACAGCACCATGTTCTATCAGAACACTGACTATGGTCAAATAGTGGCCAGAAAATGGAACAATTGGAATTATCATTCACTGAGGTTGGAACACAAAATGGTTTAACCACTTTAGAGAACAGTTTGTTAGTTGTAAAACTAAATATTCTTGTACTGAACAATCTAGCAACCATGTCTCATGATATTTACCCATGCAAACTGTAAACTTCTAGCCATCCATACAGAAATATTTCACGTTGATGTTCATAAAAAGCTTTATTCATAATTGTAAAGATGTGCACCTAGATGTGTTTCTAGATGAATGAACAGTAGAAATTAGCACACCCAGACAATGGAATATTTTTCAGCAGTAACCACACATCATCCAAAGAAATGGGTGAACTTCAAATGCTTAATACTTAGTAAAGCAAGAAAATTTGTGTGATTCCATCTAGAAGATACTTCAGAAAGGGCAAAACAATGGAATAATATGGTTGACAGGGATGAAGAAGTAAAGCACAGAGAATTTCAAGAGCAAAGAAACTCAGTAACTCTGCTGGGTGTTGTTGACTGTGATAGAGATTGTGAAGAGTGTAGAAAAAACTTCTGTACTTTGCATGCAATTTTTCTGGGAGGTAACATCACAATAAAATTAATTTAAAAGAGAATAAAAACCTCACAACATATTCATTCAACATGGTAGTATCCAAGAATATGACTGACATTTCAGTATAAGTCACAAGAAAACATTACCAGATACCCCCAGTCTCCATCTTATAAATAGATTTACCCTACTCTATTATCTTTGAGTCAGTTAAAAACTCTATTTTATTTCTGGCCATTTCTTCCATCTGTTACATTGTGTTCAATAACAACTGAGCCTTATTCATTCAAAATCATAAATCATTTATGATTTAAAATATTCAGTAACAAAAATACAATCAATAGTAGCATTTCTCATAAGGGTTACAGGCAATGAGTTAGATGCATTTCAGATCCTTTTTCTCTGGTATTCCTTCTTTCTTTCTTAGGCACAGATGCCTTCAGTCCTACCTTTTCCTCACTTGCATTCTAATGAAGAGTTGGCATGAGAAAAGAGTTTGTAGACAGAAGATATTAAAGATTCAGATGAATTTCAAAATTTTCCAGAAAGGGAATTTTATTAATCACCTACAATTTTTAACATAAAATCTTTGCCTAAATTAGAACTAAACTTGATTCTGCTGTTATCTAACTCTAGTCATTTCCAGAATGAGCAATTCTGGATAAATTCAAGGTCTTTAAAGAACTCTTCTGAATAAAATTTATGAGGTGCACTAAATAATCAATATGGCATTATCAACCATTATCTCAATAAAAGATAAAGTTAAAAGAGAATTAGAGTAGTTACTTTTGTTACCATATTTTATAAAAAAAAATTTCAGCAGAAGTAACTGGTTGTCTCATTTTAGCATAAACACTGTTACAACATTTGGAGCTTATCTTTATTGAAGTGGAATATTTTAGTACTGTGTATGAAGACGATGGCGATGACTAATTTTCTTGTGGTAGCTTATAATCTAAGAATGCAAGCCACTTTTAAATCATACAACTATAAAATAAAAATGGAGCATCATGAATACTAAACAAACATGCAAAACATGCATTTTTTTTCTCAAATTGCAAACATATATAATCTAAAGGAAGAGAGAGACTTAAAACATGAAGGGGAGGGAAATAAAGACCAGGGAAGTTACCACCAAATTCATGAACAAATTCTAGGGAATGGGTGATTCATTCTCCTCACAGAAGAGGAAGCATTAGAAGGAGCTGGTGTAGATAGCCGGTGGAAACAGAGTCCTGCATAGGATATTACTTCCCTACAGCTGGGTATGATACTTGGAGCCCAAAATATATGCATGCATAGTTTGAAAAAAAAATACAAAACTTTATAATGTTTACAAGAAACTTGAAAGCAAATATGAAGAGAGAGAAACAGTGAAAGTTAGAGAGAGGGGCCAAGAGAGAGGCAGAGAGAGAATGAGAGAGAGACAGAATGAAAGAGAATCAGAGAGAAAGAATGACAGAATGAGACCAAAGGAAGAAGGAAAAGATGAAAAGTAGAAAAAAGGAAGACGTTTACTTTTATTGTGCTTCTTGGATGTAGAAATGCCTTTAATTAAATTTGAGAAATGTTTGGCTTTATTGCTTCAATGACTTTCCCTTTTCATTCCCACCTCTTCTCGTGAGGATACTATTATATGTCTATATTCTTGCTGATATGTCATGTCTTTGAAGTTCTGTTCCTTTCACCATTAATCTCCAAGTGCACTGATTCTTTTTTCCTGCCCACATGAATCAACCATTGAACTCACCTTGTGAATTTTTCATTTTGACTCTTTCACTTTCATGTACATCTCCATTTTGCTTCATTTCTATAATTGCACTCTCTTTAATAAGAACCTTTATGCAGCAAATGATCACCATCATGTTTTCCTTTAATTTTTAAATATGGTGTTCGTGAATGATTCGAACTCTTTGAAAACAGTCACGCAGTTTTGTTGATTTTTGTCTTGAGTTCTGAATCCCATTTTCTTGTTTCTTCTCTTAATTTTTGTTGAATAGTGTACATTTTCAGTAATACTGACTTCTTCACTTCTGAGGATTGTTTTGAGTTTTGTTTGTTTTCCTTTATTAAGCCTGTGACACCTATTTCCTTTGAAATGTGTGACTGCAGCTGTTTCTGCCAGTTTTGTTGTTATTTTGCTTTGGTTTGTTTGGAGTTTTAAAGTTCAAGTGTACTGTTGCTTTTCAGAGTGTGGGGTTCAGTCATGAATCAGTTACACGTCATATACAATCACCTCAAATTGTTGGGGCTTTTTATACCTTCTTCGGATAGCTGTGTGTGAGCTAGGGTGTGCATTCAAACAAGCTGTTTCACATCTGCTGTTTTCTTTATTTCCTGTAGAACCTGCTGGGGTCTCCTTTGCACATTCGAGCTGATGCCACAGACCAACAGTGTGTGGTGGGGTCCTTCTCATTCCCAAAGACCCATTATGCAGCCTCAGACTGTGAGGAGGCAGAAATGTATCAACTGTTATCTCATTTTCCACAACTCCTGGCTTAATCATGAATGCTTGAAACTCAAGTGAACAGAGCCCTTGTCTCCTACCTCCTCATTTGTTATTGAGACTGATGTTTGTACTCTGCAGGACTCCCCAGATAAACAGAATGATTGTCTGTAGAGATCTGTATATGGATATGTGCATCTTTATGTTTGTGCTTGGATACGTATGTATATAAACTGTATTTATTATTAAGGATCATTTTTTGTCATCATGGAGGTGAAGAAGCCCTGTGGTCGCACAAGGCATTGGATGCACAGAAAACCAGAGGTGCTAAGTCTAGCCTCAGTCCAAAGACTTGAGAACCAAGAGTGCCAGTCATGTGAAAGCCAGTGTGAGGGCAGAAGAAAGCTGATACCCCCATTGAAACAATCAGTTTGGGGAAGGTGGGAGAGTGCTGGGGTTATGGGAGAGAGACAGAGAGACAGAGATCTCCTTTCCT
The DNA here is from genome assembly GCA_004024945.1 of Uropsilus gracilis. Classification (NCBI taxonomy): domain Eukaryota; kingdom Metazoa; phylum Chordata; class Mammalia; order Eulipotyphla; family Talpidae; genus Uropsilus; species Uropsilus gracilis. The sequence continues at coordinate 230 of PVHY01013089.1, read as the reverse complement.
TTACTTTTATGTCCTGAGAGACACGGAGACAGAGGACAGAGACAGACAGACATAGGTAGAGAGAGGAGAGAGAGAGAAAGAGAGAGAGAAATAGAGAGAGAGGAAAGGAAGGAGGGAGGGAGAGGAGAGGGAGGGAGACATCTTCTTTCATCTACTTTTTTGTCCTGAGAGACAGAGATATAGGACAGAGACAGACAGACATAGAAAGGCAGAGAGAAAGAAAGGGAGAG
>PVHY01013088.1:0-42402 GCA_004024945.1 Uropsilus gracilis | reverse complement strand
TCTCCCCCACCTTCTTCCCCCTCCTCCTCTCTCACTCCATGGTTCAGTCCCATTGGTTGTTTTCATTTTTTCTTATTTGTTTTTCCCTATATCCATCATATAAGTGAGACCATCCTGTACTTCTCTTTTTCTTTTTGACTTATTTCTGCTAATATAAGTCTTTCTAGTTCCATCCAGGTTGCTGCAAATGACATGTGTTTGTCCTCCTTGATGGATGCATAGTATTCCATTGTGTATATGTACCACATTTTTTTTTAGCCAATCATCTGTTTGGGGGCATTTGGTTTGTTTCCAATTCTTTGCAACTGTAAACAGGGCTGCAATGAACATGCGCTTACACGTGTCCTTTTGAATTAATGTCTTCACACTGAGATACCATCTTACACCAGTAAGAATGGCCCACATAAATAAAACAGACAATAACAAATGTTGGCAAGGATGTGGAGAAAAAGGAACTCTCTTACACTGCTGGTGGGAGTGCAAACTGGTCCAGCCACTATGGAAGACTGTGTGGAGGATCCTCAAACAATTGAAAGTGGACTTACCATTAGACCCAACAATCCCACTACTAGGAATCTACCCAGAGGACATGAAGACATTAATTCAAAAGGACACATGTACGCGCATGTTCAAGATGCTTTTTGATGTCAAATAGTTCTTGAAAGTGTTGCTGAATTGTCCAGTGTTTGTTTCTATTATTCTGATCTGTTTTCCCTTGCTTCATATATATATATATATATATATATATATATATATTATTTTTTTTCCCAAAAAAAATCCCTCCATTTTGTTGACATGTCTGTATTTTGTTATTTTTCTGTCCATGTTTGGCCCATTCATCCTTTGAAGATTTTTTATGCCTGTTAGGATTTTCATGTCCTATCTATCCTAAGTCATACTGCTATGAATATGGTAAAATATACTGGGGGGGGATGAGGGTTGTTGATGATTTCATGCTCTGTGGATATATGCCCAAGAGTGGCATTGCCCAGTCATATGACCTTTAAATTTTTAAAGGTCAATCCAGATTTATTTCCATAATGGTTATACCACCTCACATTTCTACCATCAGTGTAAAGGATTTCTCTTTCTCTGCATCCTCTCCAGAAGTGGTTTTTGGTTATCTTTTTAATATGTGCCATTCTCATAGGTGTGAGGTGGTATCCCATTATAACATAATCTATATCTGTATTAATAAGAATGACAATGAACACTTTACTTGTGTCTTTTGGTCTTCTGGATATCCTTGTTAGTGAATTTTCTGTTAATATCTGCTGTCAGTTTGTTAACTGGGTTGTTTTTTTTAAATCATTGTTGAATTATATGAGTTTATCTATGTGTGTATATGTATTTATAAACTCATGTCTCTATGAATTCATATATATATATTTTCTATAGACTCATATATATATAAACTCATACAATCCAACAATGATAAATGTGTGTGTATGCACTTGGGATATTAATCTCTTATCAGTTAGATAGTGTGTAAATATATTTTCCCATTCAATAGTGGTCTTTTTAATCATCTTGTATTTTCTTTTGCTGTATAGAAGCTTTTTACCTTAAGATAATCTCAATTTTTATTTTTTATGTTATTTTTAATTTCTTTGCCATATGGGTTGAGTCACCACCAACAGCTTTGGTGTTAACTTCATGAAGTGCATCACCATTGTTTTTGCTAGTCTTACATCTAAATCTTAAATCATTTGGAGTTATGTTTATGTTGTGTATGGTGATAGCAAATACTTCAATTTTATTCTTTGATGTGTGGCTGTTCAATTTTCTTAGTGCTGTTTATTAAATTGTCTTTTCCTAATTTTATGGTCATCGATTTTTATTATAGATTAGATGGCAGTAGATATGTGGCTTTATTTCTGAACTTTTAATTCTGTTCCACTGTTCTTTATATAATTTTTGTGCCAATGCTGTTGTTTCAGAGTAATGTTTGAAGTCAGATAAATGTTGATTCTGTTTCTTTCCTTTTTTCTCAAAGTTTTGTAATGTGAGGCCTTTAGTAAATTGCATATAAATTTCAGTATATATTTTTTCAGTTTTTTTGAAAATATTGTTGGAATCTTGATATTGTTTTCTTATGTGTGCACCCCCCCTCCCTTTAGTGCAGGTCGGGGTCTTAAGGACTTGATGATATTGGCCTGTGCCCGTGTCAGTAACTGGAGGGAGCTCTGTACAGCAACCACTCCTCTTTTGGGGGAGGTAACACTTCCTCCTTATTACTTTACACCAAGTTCAATTGGAGACTTCCCTGCCCCTTTCAGTAGGACTGATGCACCTATTATGCAATTGATCATTAGTTTTCCCACAAAGATAATCTCTTTGTTTTGCATCTATTTTGTTGTGTGTGTCTGGAATAGACCTAGCTTACTCTGCTACCTTACTGGACTCCCCAAGGTTTGCTTAATTTTGAAAGAAAAAAGATGTTCATCAGCAGATCTTAATTTTAAAGAGATATATAACCTTGCTACTTTTTCTAGAATATAAACATCTTGAAATCTACCTTTACCATAACAATTGTGTATAATCTTTTTCTACAGATTTCAACTTCATGGTTTCTTTATCAGCTGAGTATCTTAATATTATGAAACATAACAGTGAAGTGCCTGTGTGTGTGTGTGTGTGTGTGTGTGTGGTCATTCTTCAAGGTGCTCAAAATCTCATGTGATAAAAGCCTATACTTCTGCGTTTTTCTTGAAATTGTAATGAATCATTGTATTTGTCTTTCTGGCAGGCTTTCTACCCCGTAGAACACCCAGTCGATGTTAGTTTTGGTGACATACTGGCAGCCAGATGTGTGTTCACTGGTGAAGGAAGGACAGAAGCCACGCACATTGGGTATGAATCTAGAAGTTCCACTAAAAAAAAGTTTTTATTGTACAAGATGGTTACAGGTAACGTTTATCTTTATGAATGAATTGCACAGTTTTCCCCTATAACAAACTTTTAAACTACTAGTTTTTGCCTTTTTAAAACTGATTTAGATAAACTCCAGAATGTACTTGTTTTTCCATCCTTCTTTCTGTATTCAGGACCTCCTGGATCATACCTCTAGATACCATATTGCCACAGATTGTATATTACTTTTGCAAGCTAATCTTTATGAAGTAAAATCTAGCGAACTTCTGTTGACAAGTATCCTTTTGCCCTGTGTTTAGATTTAAGCAACTGTTTAAGTTGTATGTTCGGTGGTGCTCATTAATTAATCAGAGCCGTGATTTTAGTAACCATGTCTGTTACTGCTTCCCTGTATTCAGTGTTTCTCAGTTGTCTAGCCTACCATATGAGGATAGTAATATGCAGCACTTATGCAAAAGAGAATGTTGGAATTTTAAAAAAATTTCAAAAATCAAGCTTTCTTGAATATAGTAAAGTTTTCAGTGCATTATGAACTCTTTCTAAAAAGGTTTGCCTGAATTAATAATGAAAGATAAAGGCTTTTCATTATTTGGGCTTTTGTTTGTTTTGTTATGTCCAAAAGGAACCAACGAGCCATTTTTCCATGTTAAACCAGGTTATAAAATGTTTACTAATGCTACCTAGAAGCTGAGTTTCAAATCATTTATACTTCGATCAAGGAGAAGTTACAAAATGTAGGCTTCTGAAAATGAACTTTATAAGCACTGAAGATGATTCTATTTTTAATTGGTTCTTCTCTATTTTTTTTCTTACATCATTGTATACCAAAAAGTTCTACCACCATGTCATCTGTGAACCATCATCTTGATACCTTGTGCTTATCCCTCTCCTGATTTCACCCTCCTTCCCTTGAAAATGATTCTTAATATGATTACACTTGCTATTGACTGTCAGGGGGAAGGGTACAGGTACTGATGTAGGTAAAACAAATAAGGAGGGCAATTGAATAAGGTTTTTATGTTACTCTAATTGTGCTTTTATTTTTACAAGGATAAGATAAAACAAGTAGAAAAATACCAAGAAACTTCAACAGTTTTATTTTTGAATAAATCATGTAAATTTGGGGAAAAGACTTGTAAAAAAAGCAATGAAATCAAAAACCAAAATCTATGAAAAACAAGCAGAGGGGATAGTACAAATAGAAAAAAAATAATACTAGTAAGAATAGTGTTGAGGCCGGGCACGGTGGCTCGTGCTTGTAAGCTTCAGCCTATGAAGCGGACGGGGCTAGGGATCGTGGTTCGAGTCCCGCCTGGGGCCCATAGCAAGACCTAGTTCCAAAAAAATAGCTGGGCATGGTGGCGCGCGCCTGTCATCCCAGCTACCTGGGAAGCTGAGGCTTGGCATGGCTTGAGTCCATGGTACCCTGGGCAACGAGAACCTGCAGTTCCATGGGCAAAAATAGCGAGACCTAGTCTCAAAAAAAAAAAGAATAGTGTTGACAAAGGGGACATCATTAGATTTTTACAAAAGTTTTGACAATCCATATCTTAATCTTTAAATACATAACATAACCTGATTCAGAGAGTATATAAATCCACTGTTTATGATAATACTGAGATCCAGTACTTAACTGGTACTAGTTACATTATTAACCTTTGAAATAGGTAAGCAAATAAAAATTTTTCTGCCAAACATTAATGTATTCATTTACAACTCAAGCATTGAACAGATAAAGGGTTTTTTCCTTAGAAATCCTTTATAATTTGGGGGGGGAGGTAGGGCTTGTAACTTTGACTATATTCTATCCTCTGAGTATCTTCTGTTAGGCAATGGAAATGATAGAAATTAATGACTTGCTATAATACCAGGATAGAGGCCAAAGTGATCTCCTGAGGCTGCTTGCAGTTTCATGAATCCAGAATAACTCTAGTCTTTATAAAAATGTTCATTCTGCTTTAAAATAATACCCTAAAATGATACTAATCTATCTTTTTGTAAATCTCTTGTGGGCTACAGGAAATTCCATGTTGTAATATAAATGAAAGAGGAAGAACTGTGAAATGAAGTTATTGAATGAGTTCATATTCTGAATATTTAATTTCTACAAAAGAGCAATTATTTTCCTGTAGAATAATAAACTAAGAAAGCAAGTTTGGATAAATTGGAACATGAATAAAAATCCTCACAATGAGTCATAGCATACCTATAGTTCTTACTATGCTTTTTAGTTTTAGAGAGATAATAGCAGAACTGCATCTGTTTTATGAAATAACACATCCCGTTTCCCTAAGACAGTGTAGAACCACAGTTGAGACTGTAACCAGTAAAAAAATAAATAAACTGAGAAAGAGGGAAAAGCACATTATGATGTCTACTAAATTTAATATTACTCTACATTTCTCTGCTTTTTCCCTGGACTCTTACCCCAACTTACCTACATACTACACTCTAAATGGGACACAAGTTCGAAGTCTGCACTTGAGAATGACTCAGATACAAATCTCACTTACCTAAAGGGTACTGACAACAAAAAATGTACTTTCTATGCCCTGGAAGATTTGTGGATTTCAAGTTTTAACCTTCTTATTCTCTAGCTGCCTGGAAACTGCTTTTACAGTAGGGTTGCAGTAACAGTGACTTAGGGGGAAGGTTTTCACTTGACTGATTCTATTAGGAGAGCAAAGAGCTCACTACCTATGCACAAAGATGCCAATAGAATGGCACTGAATTCTGAGAAAACAAACTTTATCATGTGAAAAAGAGATAGGAAGCTAGGATCAAATCTGTCTCACCAATCTAAAGATGTTTTACAAGAGGAGAGTAAGATAGAAGAAATGGCATGTACAAGTTAAAGGTGTGGTGGAATCTGATTGTTAGTCACAAATTATATATGGAGAGACTCTTTCCCTATTTCAGGATTTTCCTTTCTCGTTGACCTTTCTTAGATTTTTAATATGGTCTGCACAACTGCTAACAGACTGTGCTTTTGAATATAATCTGGACTGTCCCTTCTATCTTCTTGATTCTATGATAGGTATTCTTGATTCTGACTAACTTAATTATACACGTGCACATTCTGTGACTCACAGATGACAAGGTCTGTGAAAAGGGGCTTGTGAGTTAAATGCCCTAGCTGTTCAGACTGATGTTGGTGGATTGGCTGTGAGTTCAATTCCTCCACTCAGTCTGAGCTGAACTGTATATTAAGCTAGAAATTTTAGGACTGGAGAAAACTTTGTATGGGCAAGACTTTCAAAAATAGTGACTGATTTTCCCATAATAGATTTTCATCTCAAAATACACCCATTAAAAAAAATAAAGCATTGCTAAATATATTTAACAGTGATGTTTTTATCCAGCTTTATTTCTGAATATCAGCATAAATAATATTTTTTCAAGTTGTAGTGAAGATTACACTGACTACATAGTACTAATTAATCTATAAAGAAGCAGTATTTTTACTTGACTGCCTTACATATTTTATATTCAGCATGACACTTCTCTAAATTTCATCTTAAATATTTAGTGAAGTTTAAATAAAAAAATCAATTAAGTCAATTAAGCTAATTAACTCAGCTAATTTGCCTAAAAGTTTATGTGATGAAATTTCAAATTAATTTTTTAGAAGAGGTAGATAATACGTAGACTGGTCACGTTCAATGATCATATTTTTGTATTATATCGTTAGTATTTCTTTATATTGTGAACTGTTGTGTTTTATAATAGCTTTCAAGGAAGATAGATACATAGATACAGAGAGAGAGAGAGGATAACCAATAGAAATAAATATTTCTTAAATATGCTACAGATCAATCAAGTTCCTAAAACTCACCTGACTCATTTATCAGAATTATGATACATTAGATCTGACAGCCTATGCCACAGGTGTAAACATTTAAATAGTTATTCATTCTTCTTTCCTTTCCCCTTAAAAAGCACATTTATTGAGGGCTTGCTAGCTTCAGGCTCACTGTGCTGTGTTAGATTTAAACAAGCTATTATAAAAGAAATAGGAATGCAACCAGTATCATAGAAGTAGTTATTCCATGAGCACTTTATTATGCAAGAAAGTGAAAGAATGTGGTCTGAGATTTTTCTAAGTGATTTTATATATATATATTATATATAATATATATGTATATATTTAACATCTTTGTATATCTTTGTATATCCTGAGGTTCTCCCACCACAGAAGGTGAAAAAATATAGGTGATGTCAGCATTCTCATTTGGGGCAGTTAGTCATATCATTGTTAAAGAATGTTTAAAGGGCAGTTGAAAGTGCAGGACAAATGTATGAGCACAGTCTCCCTCTGAAGCTTCTGTGTTAGTAACCATTCAGACTTGTTGAAGTTGAATTGTTGTTCTCTCTGAAAAATCATGGTAGGTGTGTCAGAATTCTCTTTTCAAATTATAAAAAGCAATTTGTCTGGTTTAAAGTTACATTTTGTTTTATTCAAATTTATTTTCGAAAAAGAATATAATCAGCAAATTGTGAGATGTTTACAAAGGATGATGTGAGTCCTAATTTATTTAGGATATAATATTATCTTTGTTCATATAGGAGCTCAGAATTACCTGGGATACAAGTTCAATTATAAATGAAAAGGAATCAAGTATGCTTATAATGTTCTTCAACTTCTTGTAGAAAAATTCTTTATGATAACCAAGATTCTTAAGTTATGATCACTTCAATTTTTGTATCATAGACCCAGTACCTCAAATGAACTCTATTGGTAAGCTTATTAGACTGTCTCACAAAGTAATGTGTTCAGAGATGAACATGGGCATGATTTTCCTTAATGGATAAAATATGGGAGAATTTTTCCTTTTATTAATTGTATATTTCACTTGCTCAGATTTATAAAATTTTTGCCTATCAACCATTTGATAAACTTGTATGATTATTTTGCTTTTCTTCTGTATACAATGATTCATTTTTCTAAGTGGAAGCCATATTTTTAATTCCTTTTCCCTCATTTCTCTCTCCTGCTCATCTATCCTCATTTTTAATGGAGGGAGAAGTGTAATAAGGTAGGAGACTAGCTCATTACTGTGGCACCAGTGATTCTTTTTATGGCACATAATTTTCTGACCAATTTTATGGCAGTTAAAATGCAATTCTTAGGAATGATGTTTTGACACATGAAGATATGTATAGTGAACAGGTGTTTGTTTGAGGTTGCATTTCACTATTTGCTTATATTTCATGGGGGAGGCAATTAGGCTGACAGGTGTCAGCTTCTGAGAGGAGAAGCCAAATGATTTTGGATGCACAGACAGAGCTTCCTGTTTCAGGGTCTCCTGCCTACGGTCTCTCAGGGGCTCTACATTTTCAGAGCTTACTCCCTGTTTAGAAAAGGTTTTTATTTTTTTTCTTCTCTGATGTCATTGCTGTTGCTATGGAGAAGTGAGTGCTGCATGATATTGCTGGAAAAATCAACACTGAAGTATTTCTGTACAGCAAATAGTACACTTCATCACTTGTTTTTTTTTCCTACTAATGTAAGCTTGCTAAAAATGGTCAGAACTAAGATACTAAAAATGAAATGTTCCTTTGCCCCAACTGCTTTGATACTTAAAATTTTGTGAAGGTTTCTACTAATTCCTTTCCAATATTAATAAAAAGAATGAAATTTGTAGTGAACCATGCAAATTGAAGAAGTAGAAAATATGTTTTATAAACTTGAAGTCATAATTTATGTGATTTGGAACTTTACTCTTGGAAAAATCTATCCTTTGGTTTTGAAACCTATTTTTAACATTCAGCCATTCAGTTGGACATCGCTCCCCCATTCAGCTTTGAGCCTTTGGAAGAGATTAGTGCTGATTTCATTTGGTATCATTTTTGAGACATTCTTTTAATCTCTGCTGAAACCAGGGATATGCTTGTGATATCTTAATATCAACACAGAATTCCCAATCGATCTGACCATGAGTAATGAGGTAGTCATCGAAAGATCCAAGCTCAGTGTTAAAAGTGGAAGAAAACATTTTTAAAAGACTTATAAATAATGTCTCCATTTAAGTGTTCTGAATTTTGCTGTTATTAAGTAACTAAATAAGACTTTCCATAAGAAAAGTGCTTTGCCAAAGCTATTGGTTTATCTAATGTAAGAAGGACTAAAGAATAAAAGGATTTAGAAAAGGTAACAAAATTCCCCCTCCTACTTTTAAAATGTCATTTTCATTTGCGTTATTTGGTGATATCTGTGTATTGACAGCAAATTGATACTCCATTAAGTAGAAATGTTCTTTGGATGATATGTTTTTAATGTTGAAAATGGTGATGGGTTTTAATGAAAGCTATAAAATAAATGTGCAGTATCTTCACCTTTGACTCTATTGCTGACAGATTTGCTGCCTGCATTTTTCTTGTGTTAAGAGTGTGTTTTATTTAAATGGCTGATTTGTCCTGTCTACTTCTTTTTTTGCCTGCAGTGGCACATCTAGTGATGAAATGTGCAACTTATACATTATGTATTACATGGAGGCCAAGCATGCAGTTTCTTTCATGACCTGTACACAGAACATCGCTCCAGATATGTTCAGAACCATACCTCCAGAGGCCAATATTCCAATTCCTGTGAAGCCTGATATGGTTATGATGCATGGACATCACAAAGGTAAAACTGGTGTTTAAATGAAAGTAACATGTGATTCTATATTTTATATTTTCTTACATGTCTCACTTTACTATACAGTTAGTATTTGAAATCTTCCCTCTGTTAAGCAGTGATATGCCCATACGTAATCTCATTCCCTTTTAACTTTTTAAAGCCTTTCTTCCTCCCTCTGAGACCCGTATCTAAACAGTTAAAAAGAAATATCTCAACTGGTGATAAAACAGATTGGTTTGAAATCAATTCTGTAAATGTAAATCTTTTTCATTTAATTCATGTTTTCTAGTTTCCCATTTTATTCCTCCTTATGCTGTTCTAAAAAGAACTACAGCTTGCCAATGGAACTCATTGTTCCCTCCAACTTTACTCTGAATTAACTATTTCATGGGCCTCTTTAAGCAAAGAACAAATCTTGACTTATGAAGTATTTCTAGATAGGCCTTTTTGGTCTTTCAGAATTTAACCTGTTATTCTGCAAAATGGTCATGTTGACTTTCTTTTTTTTACTTGAAAATTTCAGAATTTGCAGCTTATATAATTGAAAGAAATATGCTGATACTTTACAGAGTTTTATCAGTTCAGTCTTAGCATGCCAGGGTAAATTTTTATTTCTTTCTATTAGAAATTTTATGAAAGAAAATAGCTTAGCAATTAGATTAATTTATCAAATTATTTATGAACTAAGTAGATGAAATGTATATTTTAGAAATCACTACATTCAGTTTTTAAAAGATGAACAATTTTATTAGTGCATTTAGCAAAATTTTGATTTATGTATATATTGTTGAGTGGTAGCTCTAGTTATTCTCAAGTCTGCTATTTTTGTGAATTAAAGCATTTCTACCATATAAATTCTTAATACTCTTTATGAAGCACAAAATACTAAATAATATGTTAATGTTGCTGGCATATTTCCAATAGCTATTTAAAGTATATAATATACACTGCAAATTTATGCTCAGCTTCATTAATCTCTTACAGAAACAGAAAAGAAAGATAAGATGTCTTTACTACAGCAGCCAAAACAAGAAGAAGTATTAGAACAGGGTATGTATGCTGACTTCTGTGACCAAACCTGCATTATCCAGATAGGCAACCAAATTTTAAAGTTATTAAGATTTTCATTGTCACTCTCCAACCTTTATGTATTTCTATTTTTATATAATTCATGAGAAAATGGCCAATTTGTTACACTTTAGCTCTGAAAGTAAAATTTATTAGTGTAATTTAGTCCCACTAGACTTTTGTCTTTGTTCTTGTTTAATTCATGTTGTAATATTTATGTGTAGTACAAATAAGTGCAAATATCATTAAAAGCAATCAGTGAGACTGCTTTTGAAATCTAGTAGCTTTTTATCATTTAAATTCTTGTGTATTTTTATATGGCCTGTTCATCAATGATCTTTGAATTTCAAGAAAAAAGAAATTAAGAATTAAACTTGCATCATGCCTCTCTTAAATCATTCTTTTCTCCTTCAGGAAGGTAGGTGGGATTAAATCCTGTACATTTGTAATTGTGTATTAAGTTATCATCTGATGAGTTCAGAAGCATCTTTCTTCCATTGTTCTATTTATTTGAAGTAGCCATGCTTTATGTTTGTTTGTCATATGTTACATGGAGTAGTAGCACTAAGAAATTAGTCTCCTCAATCTTGCCTTTTTGATGTTTGTTTGGAAGATGTTTATTAGAGTGTTATCTTATCTCATTTTTGGCTTAAATATGATATTTAAAAAAAATTTTAATTCTAAAGAAAATATGATTCTACTGACAATAAAAGTATATAGAAAATAGACTGAAATTTTCTGTTTGCAACATAGTTCCTGATTGCCTGTGCTTTGCATAACAGTAAATCACTATTATAATTCTTCATATAGAGTCTATATATGTATATATATTAGAATTCTCTATATATATTCTATTAGACCTAAGTGAAAGATACCATTCTTACACTAATAGTATTTTAAAAATTATAGAACTCAGACTTTTTGAAGAAAAAATGTACTCTCAGAGGGTTGTAGGGCAAATTATAACATAAAACTATTTAAATTTTGTAGAAAGTGTTTCATAAAATCTCTAACAAGGTGGCCTCAAGAGAAAAAAAGCCCAATGTTCTTTTTATTTTTGTGTTAAGTCCAAAAAGGGAAATGGCTTTACATTAAATTGTTTATACTGAATTATTCCTATGAAAGTATTGAGTATAATTTGAAATTTATCAATTCTATGTATATATTTGTAAGGAAGTCAATAATTACAGCCTAAATACAATAGTATAGCAGTACTTATTATAATTGTGCTGCAATTTGAAACTTACCATTAATTATTTTGACATTAGGCACATTGTTTTACATGTCTGTAAATTGAATTAATTTCTATCATTTTAGAATACATTTCTGAGTACCAATAATATATGTCACATTATGGAATGAGACCATTAGTATTTGCATTTTATAAAATTGTTTCTATGGAAACTGAAACTGAACTATGTTTTCATTTTGAAGTTAGTTGAATTCATAAAGGGAAGCACTGAAACCAATGAAAGATTAGAAATACAGACTATTTATTAGCAAGGAAACTTAAATATTAAGTTTAATCTGTTTTTACAAATAATAAGGTTTAAGGTTGCCATAGATGCTTTACAAATCATTTTTAAAAGATTTCCATATTTTTTTATTCATTTGCTTTATCATTTTTCATAGCACCTATATAGTATTCATAAATTATACCCAATACCTTATTTCCAGCACTGAGGTTTATGGACACATAGGAAATTACTTTCCTGTAGTTACTGTTTTCTCCTGTATATGAATAAAAGGCTATGGCAATAGTTTTTGGTTTGTCTTGGGAAGAAAAAAGTATTATTCTGATTCAGTTTTCACATTGCAGAAAATAGACTTAGTATTTGTTGAAATTAGTGAATCCATCAGAATGTCACTTCTTCGATTATATAAATATAGATACCTTACTAGAAGTCATTTCAATGGTCACTATAACTGTATGTTATTCTACCAGTCTTTGGGGACTGCCAGCTTAGAATTTAAAGGAAGTATACCAAATGCATATTTGTACATTAGTCCATTTGATTCACTAATGAGATCAATCTGTCTCTTTACAACATACAGAGCAATTCTACTCATTACAGAGAGTATCCCATTCTTCTCAGATGTTTGCACAAATGTCTATTTGTATTCATTCCCCGAGGAGCTGAACTCACCAAGTTCAGCTCTAATAGGAAGGCTCTAATTATTCAAGTAAATTATGCCATGTGTGCTGATTTATAAAGTAAGCCTGCAAGCTTAACGCTTTGCCTTATTTTGGTGTTCTAACCTAACGTTTTCTTTCAAGTACTTCTCTTGGTGTTATTGATCTTTTTAATATTTTAAATCCCCAATCATAAAAAGTTTTGAATGATTTCAGTTGTACCACCTACAAAGCTAGTACACAACTTCTACATTGGTCATACAGATGGTGTTGAATCCCAATTGGAAATAGAAAAGTTGAGAGGCAAGAAAGAAAAGGCCTAACCATCAGAGGACTTGTACTCCAGCACATGCTGTATACCAGTCAGTGGTGAAGTGATAGCTATAGTTCTACCTGGCGAATACTGACAGTACAGTTTTGTTCATCTCTGTCCTACTGCATTGGAAAGCAGATAGGACAATAAAGGTCAAGACATGTACTAAATTTATGTTGTGAAGCAGGGACCAATGTTACTACATTAGTAAAAAGAGATACACCCAAAGTAATGTTCTGTGGGCTGGAAAAAAGAAATTTAGCTGTGCCGTGAATGGGCAGGATGTAGCAGGTACTTCCAACATGGTGAAAAAAATTCCAAGTAAACCACTGATCTGTTTAACAGAGGCTTATCTAGTAGTCTATTTCTCCTGGAAAAATTTAAGTAAATACAGTATTTTATTTTCTCTGAAATTCTCTTCACTAAAATTGCCAGGTAGTGATTTTTTCCAGACTATGAATCCTGATTGGAACATAACTAGAGTTTGAAAGAGATATCTAAGGTCTGCAAACTGTGTGGCGTAGCCCACTCTGTGCTCCCTTGCCACAGCCCTTTCCAGTACCTTGTCTGCATCTGCTCCCCCTAGAACACAGTTTGTTGGAAAGCAAATATATCTCAGATTCTGTCTCAAAAGATGTAATTACAGAGACACCAGAAGAATTTCATTATATGACAGCTTTACCTGTCTGGTCGTTGTCATGCAACAATAGGAAACATTTTAATGAGGCCTTAATTAAGTCTGTAGGGATTTTTTTTAATAATGCTTATTTGACTGATTTTTTTAGAAGGATATTCATTTTAGAAGATATGAAAATTATTTTCATAAAAGTGTGAAGAAGCAAATAAAAATCCTCTACGATCCCCAGAAATATGGTGTATATGAACATCTATGGTGACATAGATATTATGTAATTCATATCATTTTAACAGCATTTACATCATAATATATGCACAATTTTGTATCCTTTCTGTAACAATGCTATATCTTAAATATTTTTTCTCAGCTATAATTTTCCGCTAATGCTGTTTTTAATGACTGCATAATATATAACTACTTTATTGCCTTCAAAAAAGTTTATTTGCCTATAGGTGGGCTTATCTGTGAATGAGTTGATTATGTTTGCTTTCACACTGCAAAACTCTAATGGATATTCAAAGCAAACTGAAATGTCACCACATTTTGAAAAGTAAAGAATTAATTGCATATGTAATAAGTATAGTAAACTGCACGATAAAACCCAAATAGAAGTGATTCTGGGTAGAGGAAATAAATCCTAGGATACTATATACAAAAAGAACAGTCACATGGAGGCTGTCCAGAGCAAACGTGCACTCATATGTCCCTCACTTATTTAATGCTACTGACCCTTTTAGGAAAATAAAGCATGCTTTGTTCTCTTAATTTCTTATGCATTCTAAATTCTTTTTTGTTTTTTGTTCACTAGACTGAAGGTAAACTTGGCTGTCTTTCAACATTGTTTAGGCAAAGATACAGCTGAAACTAAGAAGCTTACCAGTTGCAAACAGTCTATACCATTACTTTTAAAAGGTCTGGATTTGAGTGTTTCACTCCTTTAGATTTCAAAATATAGAATTAGTACGGAACTCTATATCATTTGTATTAGAAGATTTCATATCTTTGAAAATCTCAAGGCAAAACTGCAAGTCAAAATCTATAAGATCAGTGTGTTCTTGTTGCTGTACATTTTGTTCTGGACATTTCTTTTGCTGCAAAAGGGCCTTTAACATGTTTTATTCAGTTTGTTCCAACTCTTCCTGTTGTACTCTTTGTGCCCTCATATAATCAATCTTTCTGCTCAAAGGTCACCGTGAGCCTACTATATTCCCCAGGCAGGGAGAATATGACAAAAATACAATTTGTAGAGGGAAAACACTCCCTGACCCCCAATAGTTAAAGGTCTTCCAACACCTTCTGTGAAACAGAATAATTTCACACCGTGGTTTATGCTAACAAAAATGAATTAGCATTGGCATGTTTTATCAAATAAGCAGAATGAAAGAAACAAGACTGCAAGTTAAAAAAAAACAACTGTCTGTTTTAAAAACTTGCTAAAGTAACAGTTGGTAAACCACTTAGGAGTATAAAGAAACAAAGACCGAGCATATTGCCAAAATGGGTATGTCTTTGTTTTGTTCAAGCAAGTCACTCCTTTATTTTCTAATAAAACACAAATGACATTCATAGCATCTTCACAGCTAATTCCCGCACACTCTATGACACCTGGCTGTTTTAAAGAAGACACTATTCTTATTTGTATTTTCAGTCACTAGAAGTATATCTGTTTGCTATGATTTATGAACAACTCACAGGTTTTTATTTATTGAACTCATTTATCACACACGATTCTAAGTACCCCCAAGGCTCCAAGAAGCTGAGTGGATACTGTTTTGTATTAGTTGCCTAATAACAGAATAGGCAGATATAAACAACCATTTATCACATGGTTGGGCTTTTAGATTTAGATATGTGTGCATGGAGATAGTTGCAAAAACCTTCCTCCCCTAACATGTGCTTTTATTCTATATGTGTGTCACTTTCGTACCAGAAGAAAAGGGTTTGTTTCTGATTTGTTTTCCATCATATGAATCCTGTACAAGGAAACAATAGGAAAGTTCACTTCATTGGTGCTACTTGAACTGATCATCACTATCATGTATTTTATTTCTCTAAGGCTAGTAGAGTAAATGTTGTGGATTAGAAATAAGTAAGCAGTCAATAAGCCAAAATGATTTTAACCAGAAGGAAATGCATCAACAGTGGAATCATAAAAAAATATTAAAATCTTAAAAAAACCCTGATTTTATTTTTTTTATTCCTCTTGTCCCATACGTTTATCACTTGTCTTGCATGATTGTAGTCCTGTTAACTTGGTTACCTGGCATGTTTTGTCAGCAGTTAAACTGCTGATGAACATTCTGTTTACTCTCCATGTATGACAGAAATCACAGAGCAATAAGCAGTAATAAGAGCTATCTGTTGTCGGTAATGAAGTAATAGTGATTGTGTAACAAATGGGAATTTATATTCTGAAGGATTAGCAAGAGGTTCTTGATCATTTTTAAAATAAAAGTACCTGCCACACATAAAATTATATGCTATCTAAAAGTAATGATATTTATTTTATCCAATATCTTAAAACATTTTACTTAAAAAATAATCCCCATGTAGCAAGTTTTCAGTGTAGTAGTTGGATCTCATTGTACTCCTGAAAGTAAAGCAGAAAAATTTCCATACTGATAACAGAAAATAGTGAGTGATTACTACAAAAGGAAATAAATAGTGAGCCATCATTTAGTTAAACACACAACTTTCAAATTTGGAGTTCAGTTGACAATTCTAGGTTCTAGCTTATTTTTAGGTTCTTGTGTTATATCATGTTCCTTTTCCTAGCACATTAGCTGTTTCCTGTGTGTTTTCTAAATATCAAACCCACTCAATCAAATTATTTAAGACTTACCTTTTATAGGATAATTTCATAATATTTTATAAGAAAACATGTTTCAGAGCAGAAAATAAAGACATTGGTCTCAGTGAAGCCTAAATCCATCTAGGAACTAGTGAAGTGAAATGAAGAGCCTATTTTGAGACATGCTGAGTTAAAAGCCCCGTGTAATTGACACCCAGGTAGAAATATCCAGAAGGTAGCTTTGTGTACCAATTTGGTAGTAAGAGAGATCCAGACTTGGGCATCTTTGTATGCCAGTAGTTGCTTTCTGAGCTCACTTAGTAGAAAAAGACCTTAGCCTGGAAGGAAAAACAATGTGTTAGAAGTAGACGTCAAAAAAGTGAACATTTTCCTATTGAGTAGAAGAAGCAAAGGCTGCAGAGGTGACAAGTATAGAATATGTGGAAAGAAAAGCTTTATAAGAAGAGAGTTCTTTTTTATTGATTGACCTTTAAATCTTTTATACATTATACATTTTTTTCTATAGTATTTGATTTCTCACCTGGGGTGTAGTCCCTTTAAATTTTCCCCATCACATCACCCATGAACCATCACCATGGTCCCTTGTGTTCTTTCCTCCCCTGCTATATATCTCAGATCTATAGTTGACCTACAAGTTTTTTTCTCTCCTTTTTTGTTTTTTTGACCCTTTGTTTGGATTCCCAATATTCCTCCTCTAAGTGAGACCATCTGATATTTTTCTTTTTTATAAGGAGAGAGTGTCTTCAGGGATTCTCAACAGTCTTACATGTCACCAACAGGTCAAGATGAGTGGTCTGTTGGCTTGACAACTAGAAACACTTGAGCAAGAAGCCACACAGAAGTGAAGTTGGAGGTGGAAGTCAGTACTTTCAATTTAGGAAGGAAGAGCTTTGGGGAAGGATGAAGCACCACATAGCCTTGCCCTGTCCTATGTGATAGATATTAACCATATTTGCCTATTTAAATTTTGGCATATATATTTCCTTAAAAGTAAGTACAATTAAAAATAAAGTCCCTTTTTTACACTAGATGGAAGTAGTCAGTACTCGTGTGTGTATAGTGTGTATGTCAGACAGCACAGGTATAGAATATTTCCATGATACAGAAAACATTTTTATTTTTCACTTTTTCATTTGAAGAATTTTTATTCAGAAAGTATAGGTAGCAATGAGTGCATTATTTTTTAATCCAGGTATGACTGACAAATAACATAAGTTTCAGATATATAATTTAATGGTTCAGTATTTGTATATATTGTAAAATGACTTTCACATTATATGTGGTTAACACATATATAGCTATAAAATAGTGTGTGTGATGAGAACTTTTAGGATCTACTATTAGCAACTTTCAAATATACAACAGAATATTATTGACTATCATTGTCATGCTATACTTTATATCCCAATGAATTATTTATTTTACAACTGGAAGTTCTTATTTTTTGATATCCTTCACTCATTTTAATACCACCTGTTGTTTTTACCTACACAAAATCCTATTTTCTTTTGTTTGATTTTATATCACAGAAAAGTATGACATCTTTCCAGAAAGCTCTTTAGACAGTGCTAGAATTTGTTAAAGGAAATGGAAAAGTGAAAAGGCCTGAATGGCATACGGTGTTCAAGGAGGAGCTCTCCATTCCTCCTTAACCACATAAATCCAAACGTGTATGTTTTAGAACCTGCGTGAGTCACTCTTTGGCAGAAAAGTGTATTAGAAAATAAAACAGGAGAGGCCCAAGAGTGATTCTGGAAAGACTGGTACCCAGAACACCAAAGTCATGGTAGTTATTTCTTTCTCCAAATATACATTCAGCCAAAAGAAAGAAAATGTAACTACAGCAAACTAGGGTAAAGCCCAGAAGCTCATCCCTGTAGCAATAGTGATTGCTGAGAAAACAGAGGGTTATATACTTAAAAGGGATTTTTTTTTACTATGAATTTTCTACTACTTGAATCCAAAACAGTAATTAATTTTCAAATTTTAGGTAAAAAATACATTGAATCTGATACATGTCGCAACTAGAATTCTTTTGGATTAGGATTGCTACAATGGAGAGCTGCCTACTTTTTTGTATACACTGAACTGGGTATTTTACCTTAGGTTTTACCTTAGTTTTAATAAAACTTAGGTTTTATTTTACCTTAGCTTACTTTAAAAAAAAAACAGTTTTAAAGATAATCATTGTTGTTGATTGAGGAATTAAAGTTTGTTCCAAAAAAAAAAAGATGTTTATATGGTGCCTCCTGGGAAACACAGACCACTCCAGTTGCCTGCCAAAGGTGCTAGTAGAGAGCACATCTGTAAACAAAAAGGTGGTTGGTTCACAGTCAATTGCACTTTATGTGCATCAGGTTTTCAGTGAGTGTAGTTTTGATTTGTGGAAAATTGGTCAAATGGTGATTGGACAAATTTCATTCCTGGGGTCTTTGATCCATCTGTGAGTGTTCAGTTTTCATCTGCAGGATAGAGACTTCTAAGCATGCCCAGACATACCTGAGATTAAACCCTCAATTGCTCCTCAATTGTTTTCACCCAAGTTTGAACTCCAGTTTTATTTTGGTATTTTGGTAATCCTGACCAACATTATAAGGTTAGGTAGCTTGCTTACAGGTGCAGTGTAAATACTGAGAGTCAGATTGGATTGGCACACTGCTTTGAACCATGGGTCAGACATTGGGCAATAACAATACAGAAAAAGACCAGAGTGCTAAAGTGCACAAAGCAGAGAGATGCTTTATTTGCATTGTCAAGGAAACCTTCTTGGATATAAATGATACCTAAGTAGGATCAGAAGAGTAAAAAGCTAGTTGATTACTAGAGAAAGAATGTCCAAAGAAAATAAAGCTACCTCATTTAAGAGTTGATATTCAATGAAGTGTAATATAAGGCTGAAAAGAAAAAAGGGAATTTTAAGAGAGGAAACTGATTTATAGTGCACCGAACTTCCTCCATTTACACATTCTCCTTCATATGGACTCTCAAAATTAGATATATCTCCTAAATCAAGAGGTTAGTAAGACTTTTTATGATGGTGAACATTGCAGGACTCTATGTGTCCAGTACACCAGAAAAGAGAAAAAAACAGCATCTGGCTTATGCATAGGATACCAAAAGACATAGCCATTTAATGGTCTCTCTCACCTCCTGGAAAAAGACACACCTCCTAGAAAAAGACACATCTTGTGATGTTCTCACAAGACTAGTACAACCTGTGTCTATACAAGTCTACTATGTTGCTATATTTTTGTCTACTTAATCTAGTGGTAATTATAAGTGGTAATTTCAAAGGAATCAAAGTATTCAACTAGTAATATTCTATTACAGCTTTTAAGTTTTTACTGAAACTTAGCGGTGACATCTAATTCTACACCTGTGTTCCCCCATCAATATTAGCCCAGTGACATGGATTCAGGTTTTAAAATTAGGTTTCTATATCTGTCTCTGAAATAATTTTTTTATTTTACCCTCTATAGAAATGTTTCCTTGCATAAGAATATGTTAAACATATTCACTGCATAAGAATATGTTAAGTTTAGGGTGGGAGAAGTTAGTGGTAATGGGTTAATTTCTCTTCTGTGATGGAATGCCACTGTGTGATCTAACAGATTTCATTGAGTTGTAATTTGTTTTGTTCATTTTACTGAAATTGGCCCTATTACTTGGTAATTATTTTCTGATTGAAGATTTCACCTGGGATAACTGCTTTCATGCGTGAGAATTAAAAACCTACTTTGAATCATTAAGCCAAGACTATTTGTAAACATGACAGGATCTCTTAGTATCATTTTAGAAAGACTTCATATCCCCTTGCACCAATTTCTTAATAATATATTCTTTAGTGGAATGTATCATGACTTAGCCAGTTATCATTCTCACTTCCTAATTGTCATAAAAGGAATTTTATGAATGTTATCTGATGGCACTATAAATGTAATTAAAATGTTAACAATAGGACTCCATAGTCATAACTAATCTCATTAGCAGTACTTAGAACAGGTTGAGGAGAAGGAAGAAGAGATGTGGGTTACTTTGGGTTTGACACAGGAAAGCAAACTGATGTTTCCATCAAGAACATATGGTAAATTCAAAGCTGTGAGTGTAAATAATGAGAATAAAATATCTACAGATATAGTTTTTATCTGTCATGATATTTTATAAATGTTTTCATGTATCTGTACAGGAGGTTGTGAAATATATTTTAGTAATGATAATCAGTTTTGTTAAAATCTTTTTTCTTTGAAAAAAATTTTTAAATATTTTCTCTAAATATTCTCTAAATTTTTCTGGAAGATGTTAATTTCTTGTTTAAGATAATAATTAATAATAATGATATGACTTTGGTTTCCCAATTGCCAAGTAATGTCTATTTTTTAGAATTCTTGTGTTTTTTAGTACCTGCTCAAGCATATATTTCTACTGTCTTGTTGGTTATACTTTAACATTTTTTAAAGACAACTTCAAAGGCTTTGCTTGTGAAGGTAGACATTACCTCATGTAATTTGATGATAATATTTTATTTACAAAGTATGCCTATTTATACTTGGATAACTATTTATAGAAATGTACCGTGCAATCACATATGCATTCTTTTGTTTCTGCATATATTTTAACAGAGGTTATCTGGTGTTTGCTCCTAAGATATTAGAAATATGAAGCATGTTATATTTTCATTGCAATGGAAAATCATCTCCCCATCCATTCTTAAATGAGAACAAATGTATTCTCACTGAGTCTGAAGAATCAGCAGATGATATTTTTAAGGCACAAAAATTTGTGAATTTTGCAATCTGATCAATCCTCCACCCCTTATCTCTTTTCTTTTTTCACAGGTGATTTCTATTCACTACTTTCCAAACTGCTAGGAGAAAGGGAAGATGTTGTTCATGTGCATAAATATAATCCTACAGAAAAGGCAGAATCAGAGTCAGACCTGGTAGCTGAGATTGCAAATGTAGTCCAAAAGAAGGATCTTGGTGGATCTGATGCCAGAGAAAGTGCAGAACATGAGGAGAGGGGAAATGGTATTCTTGTCAGAGACAGAATTCACAAATTCCACAGACTAGAATCTACTTTGAGGCCAACAGAGAACAAAGTTTTCTCTTTACCACAGTCCCTACCTGGTGAAGGTACCTGGGAACCAGAACATACAGGAGGTGCGTCTGGGACTTTTTTTTTAAAGAATGAAATTTGAACCGCTACAATCCACATTAGCAAAATCTGAAGGGAATAAAAAGTAACGGGTGAAAAGCTTACCACTAAAAAAGGAATTATTAGAAAAAAACATTACTCAGATTTGGGTTTTCAGATATCACCTTTGCTTGAGGAGTTTTTGTTTTGGTTCAAAAGTACATAAATTCTCTTTCCTTTTGATTCATAAGCCAGAATTACCAGGAGTGGAAATATTTGCCTCATTTTAGGGAGGGTGAAATTCAGGATAACAAATGTTTTCCAAATCAACATTCTCTATTTTTCTCAGTAGAAAAAAAAATGAAAATTCAAAACCTGATATGGAAAGTGTCAGTGTATGAAATCCATATACACTACCTCCTTTTAGCATAATTAAATTCCTCTCAAAGGAATCATACTTCCAACATCCCCATCCAATTGACTTGTAAAATGTAGCCATTTTTATGACTTTGATTTCTTAAGTTCCATTATCAATTACACTTTAATTGGAAAGTTGAGTAGTTATTTCTGAAGGGATCTCCAGCATGTCAGTAACTATCAGATTTATCTTTATGTCTAACTGGGATTGGCTTCCATAATTAAAGGACAATACCTTATTCCCTTCAGGTTTCTATACCAGCACGCTATGGATGCCTCATCTCTGTCTTTAATTGTGTTGTGGCCTCTGTGATATTGATTGTGTTTCATGTTACTTGCTAATGTGGAAAGCCAGATAACACAGCATGTGGAGACAATCTTCAAAAAAGTAACAGATATGCGTGCACGGCAGTTGTCCATGTGTGGGCTGAAATGACACAGGCTGCCAGCTTGATGTTTTCAAATACAGCTTTGCAGGAAGCTATAAATTATTCAACACCCAGCTGATTTTTATTTATAATTGAAAAAAATTAGCATGCAATGCCTTTTGCTTGCATGGAAGGTTCAGGCGTTGTCCATTGGGACTCACCTAATAGTCTCTAGGAGATGTTAACTGGAACCTGGATTTTTACCTCTTCATATTTAAACAGGCTCAACCCTGTTCTACCTCATTCTAAATTTATCCAAAAGAGTTATGTTTCTCAAGAAGTCGTCCCTGGACTCCCTCAATATCCTAAGGTACTTAGAAAAAATCTAGACTCCTGAATTCTACCAAAGAACAAGCAGAATTGTATCTCCAGTGACACCGGGAAATGTGCAGTTTATTTTGCCCCCTCCACTTCATAAATAGACTGGAATGTCTGAACCACTACAGTGAGAACAATAAATTATAACCAAGAAACATAAAAATATGGAAAACAAAGGTACCATTTTGGTGTGAATACAAGTCTATTCACATGTGAAATGGTAAAGACACAGCATGCTTATTGTAGGACTTACCCTTGTTACTCTTCTATTTGAAATATTATGGTGGTCACTTAACATCATCACAAGGGAAACTGTAGTTTGGTTTAAAGCATTGCATTTCTGATACCTACTAGTTTCTCTGAGAAAATAATCCTAAAATACCTAATACACACTTAGCTGCCAAGTCTCCTCATACCTTTCAGAATGGTCAGAATGTTAGTGCTTTTCTGGGATCTGGTTCAGGAGGTTTCTTTTCATTTTAAATATGTGGGTAAATGTCACTAAAATAAAATAAATAGAACAGTGAATTACAGAAACATACAACCAAGTCCTAATTGTAGAAAGAAAATGGGTTTTTCTTCTCTGAAAAGTTTTTATTTTCAGGTTACTACCTTACTCTTATTCAAAATTATTTTTAAATTGAATGCAAAATAGCTCAAACTTACATTGAAGTAAAATATTTCTAAAAGTCTCTTTCTTTTCAGTTCTCTTTACCATTTACCATATTGCAATATATTAGTTAACTTTAGCTGAAGATGTTTCATTCCTTTGTATGAACCAGATAAGGACCTATCCTCAGGAAGCTACTTTTTATAAAATTGCAAGAAGTTATTACCATATAATGCCTTTACAAAATAAATTAGTAGTCTAATTCATATGTATACCCCAGGGTCTGAGTAAGGGCAATAAATTTGATGGATAATCTCTGTTGCTCCTATCCTACCTTTTCTTTACTCTGGGCAAGACTGCAAATGGGACTGTAATTATCTGAGGGAATTAACCATCTCCCCAAGTGTCTAATTTGCTAGAAGGAACTGTATTAGCTGCAAAAAAGAAAATAACTTTTCATATGATTATTAAAACAAAAATATAAGGGTATTATATTGCTTAGTATTATAACTAAGACTTATTTCATTAATCTTCAAGGCCTATTATTAATTTTCAAATGAAAAACTGAAACCCAGAGAAATTAGCCTATTTGAATGGGGCACATCTTCTGAATGAACTTTATGACTTCTAACCTGTGCCTTCCAGTTTTTTACACTACAGTTCAGTTAAGCTCAGAGTTCAAATATACTTCCCTGGAGCTCTGGGCCCTCAATGCTTAGAAACTGAAGTCTTCCATTCAATGGTGCTGTGTCCCAGTTCATAGCAACAGCAGAACCGAAAACAGTGACATTTTCAATAGCAGCTTGTATTTTATGAACAGGTTCATATTTTGGAACAGCAGTATGGTGGTGGACTACAACCAACAGCTTTGAGGATTCACAGATTATATTGCTAGACTAGTTCAAAAATCTGAGTGTGACTATGCAGTTGGCCCAGTACTACAGAGGCTTTCAAAAGCTATGCCATTTTGTGGAATTTTTATATTTGTCTGAATTCTACTTGTTCCCATTCTTTAGAATCGGTCTTGAAAGCTGAGTTGTCCACCTCAGTCTTAAGTTTGAGTATCAGTAGGCAGCTAACTCTGAAGAGCACAGTAGAATGATATCCAGCTTTGCAGAGCTTAGGAGGCCCTTAAAATTCTAGGAACATGCTGGTTAACTATTGTATATTCAGTGCCTTTCTAAAAGTGCAAGCATCTGCAAATAACACCTCTTTTTTTTTTAAGTCTTGTCTTTAGATCTTTTGGTGCAGTTCAGAGTCTGTTCTGAAAACTCTCTTCCCCAGAGTTGTGAAAGCAGCATTAAGAAACAGAACTTTCTTGGATAGACTCAGCTAAACTACACAGAGGTTTTCCAATCATTGTTAAAAAGGAAATACCTCAAACAAGTGGGAAGTAGTAGTGCTGTATCCTTGCCACATGTACTGACTGCTCTCTCTCTCTCTCTCTCTCTCAACCACACACACACGAGCCTGTGTGCAGTGCAGCTTGCCCCAGCCCAATTCTCCTTTTGTACAAATTAAAATTTGAAAATTGGCCGGGCATGGTGGCTCGTGCCTGTAAGCTTCTGCCTATGGAGCGGCTGGAGCTAGGGATCGTGGTTCGAGTCCCACTTGGGGCAACACAGCAAGACCTAGTCACCCAAAATAGCTGGGCGTGGTGGCATGCGCCTGTAATCCCAGCTACCTGGGAAGCTGAGGCTGGGGATTGCTTGAGTCTGTGGTACCCCGGGCAATGTGTCCATGTTCCATGGACAAAATTAGCGAGACCTAGTCTAAAAAAAAAAAAAAATTGAAAAATCTCTCCATGAAGGTAGTTTGATAGAGAGCATTCAGCCTCTGGCTATCTGGCTTGGTTCACCTTATGTGTCTCCTAGGTGAGTGTTCTCTTTTTAAATCTATGGACTTAGTTTTTCTCTTCCACAAAATGACAAGTATAACAGTATGACCCTCATAGGGTTAAAATGACTGTCAAATAATATTTCCATGTATTTCAGATAATATGTGGAGAGCATTTTGAACTTTTTATGGGACATAGAAAGTATTTAATAAATTATAGCATGTTAACAATATTTATGATCATTATTTCTATCATTAATGTCATCTTGAATTTAGATTAAAAAATTTGAACACCAGGAAGAGTAGATCTAAACATTTATTACTTTAACTTAATCAACAACCATGAAAGAATTTTCTTGCAGTGTGCAGGAAAACTGCAAGATTTGATATTCTAACTTGATTAAAAATATGACCATAGTGATAGTTTGAGGTTCTTCAAATTTCTAGTCACATTACATTACTCTGATCAGCCTTGATGTTGGCCTGTGCTATGTGAGGTACAGTATACACTTTTTTTAATTAAAAAAAATTTAAATATTTAATTTAGTAAATTGATATTCACATGCATTCATTTTTACATTTAACAAAGTTTGATTTTCACTATTAGTTTGTTATTCTGACACAATATGAAGGTAACAGGAAAAATGTCATGTCTTTATCCTAGTTGCTTCCTGGAAACTAGATTCTTTGGACAACAAATTAAAACTGCAGGTAGCTGTTCTCACTTGAAAATCCATTCAAAGTGAAATGTCATTTAAAATTACTTGAAAATTTCATTGGAATATTATTTGCCAGCACATGAATACCTGATTCACCCAACATCGCACATCTTGGGACAACAGGAATTACATAAGCATTTGTGTGGCACTTCCATCAGATAAGATAACTCACAGAATCTATTAGTATTCTTATGATACATTTAGATTTTATTTTATTTCTCTAAACTACTTTTACTTAAATCAGAGTCCATCATTTAACATATTTCTATCACATATTTACCTTTATATACAAATCTCATTGTATTTCCAAGATAAAATACCACATTGATTTGGCTAAAATTTCATCTCTGGAGGGGAGAGGTAAATAATAAAAACAAACATTTAACCATTACTGTGACTCAGGTTTAGTGTTTAGGGACAGAAGTTCATTTAATCTTCATATCAGCCATATTTGTAAATCTATTTTGAGAGAAAGAAGCTGAGGAATAAAAAGTTTAACTCACATTCCCAGAGTGCTACAGTTTAGGAACCAAGATTCAAAGTATATACTTGCTCCAAATCTTGTTTTCAGTCATACTTTTTATTCTGCCCTCATAATAAAATAGCATAGTAAATGGGTATGAGGGAGGGAGGGAGGGGGAGGAAGGGAGGGAGGGGGAGGAAGGGAGGGAGAAAGGAAAGGAGGAATGAATTTTTTTTTCCAGTCATGCAGTCATCTTATCTACAATTATAAGAACTGTAAGATACGGGTTTGTCCATCTTCTCTCAGTCAGAACCCAAACAATTTGACCAAGATGAAAATCTCATTTGCAATTAAATTTTGAAAAGAAAAGAAATTCTGTTAATGCTCTTGAGCCACTTGTTCTCTCTTTACTATCTTTATGACTTGGGTATAAATATTTGTCCTGTAGTTTTAGCTAATTATAGTTAGCAATTCTGATACATGCCAATCCCTGTCAAAATAAGGCATCTTTTCCACACTAGATGAGAATTCAAAGTATAGAAAAGTCATTTGCTACATTTTGTTCTTGAAGTTTTTAAAAGATTTTATAAACTCTTTTCCTTTAGATCAAATGTTAAGAGCCTCGTTATTCTGATGTTTAACTCTGTTGTTCTGGACTTCAATTATATTTTCTTCAGCTTTATTTCATTCTATTAATCCTAGGCAGCACAGATAAATGGATGCCCTTTCAGATGCTTATTAATAATTTCATTTGAAAGCAGAGTTGCTCACTGACATTAATCTCTTTCTTGGAAAAATATAATTCTTTAATCTGTTCAATGATGTATTGATACAATTTTAACAGTAATATTTTTTTCTGAAGGTAGTAACTTTTCCCTACTATATATAGTGGACAATGAGGCTTCACCTTTATCTTATTTTCAGGAAATGTAAGAGTTCTTCTGAAATTTCACCATTTGATATCTGAATTGCGAGCAGCTGACTTTGGGAATGGTTTACCCACAGTCATGTGTATGAAATTTGCATTTAATTTCCAAATTAAGACTAAGTCTTCCTACAACATTAACGAGTCACATAATGAATCACATTTTTTAACAAGACAAAAAGAGTCTGAACTCTAATTTTTAACCTTTTCTTGATTGAAAATGTTAAATTAGAACTCAGATATAGTTTATCATACAATGTCTTGACTAATGATTTGAAATTTCCTTAATTGGGGATGATACCTGAAGTCTGACTCAAACCTACAGTTCTTTTCAAGTGAAATGAACTTGCATTCTAGCATTGTATGATTTGCTTGTAGAAGAGGGGCAGAATTGGAAAACATCAATATTCCATATATGTGTGTCACTAATCCCAAATGACCAGCTAGGTTTTGATTATTTAATTTAAAAGGAAATGACCTTTAACTACCTAATGATTCTAAAATTGATGATCCTAGTATCAAAATCATCAATTAGCTTGAGCTAAAGTTTACAGATGAGAGCATGAACTCAATTTTCCTTATAACTATCTTGAGTTTCTTGTTAACACAGAGACCTAGGTTTTGAAAGTTTTTGGGTTTTTGGCTAGGTAATCTTAATGAATGTATCTTGATTTTTTAAACAAAATTACAATTGCTTGATATAATTTCTGCAGGCTTTCTTGGCATGCAGGCAATTGCTCTCTCTTTTTTTTTTTGCATTGACTCACTATGAAAAAATCCAACTTGTTCACATATTATAATCACCTTTTCACTCTTTTGAAAATTGACCAAAAGTCTGTTTTGATAAATACATTCCAGATATTCACAAAGGCCTTTACATAACATTTCATGAAATTCATATCTCACCCCAAAACAATGTATTTATGATATATGTTGCGTATTTTCTATCATTATTATATTCCTTCACCTGCATGAGTGCCTCTCTCTCAATTCCTGTTGGTGGATCACCAAATAGAAAGGTCTTTATGAAAATAATTAATGAATTAACATTTTTACTGAGTCTCTTCACAGATGTCTTCACATAGTGCTAGAAAGTAAAAAAGTATTATGTATGAATTTTAAAATATAAATGGATTTAAATGCTGGTTGACAACATCAGCAAATAGAGATCTGACATAGAGTTCATTTATTGCATTTATTAGGCCATCCAAAGGCACTGGACCCGTTCCAGACTTGCACAAAGCGGTGCAAAGATGTGACCTGTGCCCTCAAGAAATACTATATAGTGTAATGGCTCCCTCGAAAATGAAAGCAATTAAATAACTATATCGTCAAGAGAGCTGAGGTATTCTCAGAGTACATCTAGAATCTTCGGGAGCTGGTGAATGTTGACCTCCCAACGACAAAATGAAACAAAGATGAGAATGACTGTAGTATGAACTGAGACCTAAGCATCTTAAAAATAATTAAATAGATTATTGACAGGAATGATTTACTTTTAGTTCCATCAAAACATCTTTAATTATAACGTGTATACACCACTTCCAGCATTCACTTTCAGAAGTAGTTTTAATCACATCACCCTCTGCTTAAAAACCTTTGGTGGTTCCCAGTTCCCCGTAGTAGTAATTTGTGTCCTTTTTTTCCACATAATGACAAGTGTGTAGATGATGTTTATTTAGAGCATCCCTGTTCACATCCACTGCTGTGTCCAGAATTGTTTTGCCAATTCAGATATGCCAGCTGTGACTGCCTCCCTTCTCACCAACTGAGGAGAGTGTATGAATACATGTGAATGTATGGCATTTTCATGTGTTCAAATATATTCCAAAAGTAAATTACGCCCAAGATCTCTGTTTTACTACTACTAATGTGAAGTCCTTGCCAAAGTCTCAAAAATTAACCATAATGTAGATCAGAACACTACAGCTCAGCACTGTATCCACTCATTGTTAAATCTTTACTTCCTCACAACAGGTACACTATACATTTTCTAGTCCAAAATAAATCTTGGAGTCTGTTCCACTCTCCCACCTCCCCCTGACATACAAAGCAATCCTTTCTAGATTACTTAAAAATCTCAAAACACATTCTGCTGTTGTAAACATCCTCACTTCATTATCTTTGACAGAAATATGCTCTCCCTACTTCTAGACTCATTGAACCTCACTTATCCTTAAAAGTGAACAGCAGCTGGGCACAGTGGTGCATGCCTGAAACCCCAGTCTAGGAAGGGAGGCCAAGGCTAGGAGTCACTTGAGTCCACACGTTCGAGACCCGCCTAGGGCAACATAGTGAGATTAATCTCAAAAAAATAGCTGGGCATGGTGGGACGCGCCTGTAATCCCAACTACCTGGGAGGCTGAGGCCAGGGATCGCCTGAGTCCACGGGATCCCAGATCCAATCCAGGATCTGGACTACTCAGATCTGATACCAGATCGGGACTGTCCCGGGCAACACAGCAAGACCTAGTCTCAAAAAAAAAAAAAAAAAAAAAAAAAAAAAAAAAAAAAAAAAAAAAAAAAAAAATCCTCTCAGATCTCCTATCCCAGACAAGCTTGGAAAGGCTAATGGGTAAGGATAAGGATAATATGTTCCCACTATTTTGTCTCACAAGTATGTGTTTTCTGCTTTTTCTCATTTTATCCTATGAGCTTCTGAAGGTCAAAAGCAATATTTTATTTCTTTGTGTCCCCAAAATTTAGCCCAGTGAGCCAGGCGTAGTGGGTGCACCTGTAATTCCAGCTACCTGGGAGCTGAAGCTAGGGATCACTTGAGTTTGTGGGTTCAAAACTACCCCGGTAAACATAGCAAGACCTAATCTCTTTTAAAAAAAAAAAAAAAGAAGAATTTAGCCCGGTGCCTTCTAGAGACAGTGTGCTATGGGGAATATTTATTGAAGATGCTTTAGCCAAAGGTAGACAGAATTGATCTCAGGATCCTTTTGATTTGGCTATGTTTTGTTAATTTTTATTAAAGAAGATATGCAAAAGTAAAAATGTTTTGAAGATAAGCTGTCATTTCCTTTGGAATTGTCAAAAGACTTATTTTAAAGTGATTAGTCTCACACCTGCATCCTCTTTAAGTTTCTAGGAACTGATTATACAAAGTTTGTGCTTCTTCCCTTTTCCCTCCAGTCTTCAGTGCCTATCTTTCAGAATTTCACCGAGTGAAATGCCACATCCTCCAGAGGGTGGGAAAGAAAAATGAAACTCAGATCACTGCTTTTCTGCTTCTCAGCATCTCTGTTGAAGCGTTGAAGAGAGAGAGAAATGCTGACACTGATACAATAGATTTCGCAGTATCTTCATAATTGTATACCCTTATTTAGTACAGTAACTCCATGTACAGCATCTCTTCATTCATGAGCATGTTTGTAAGAGGAACCCAGGGACTCAAGAATAAATGCATTTTGATCAGAAATGAAAATAATTTCGAAGTCATTCCAGATTTTTCTCATTTTTTCTTTTTCTCATATTTAGAAACAGTGAAATATATACAGTGAAAGAGTATCTCTTTATTCTCATTTATAGGCACACTGAAGTTAGGAGAAACTAGGTAGCTCTTAATATGGGGTTAAGCAATGTATGATGTAATACATGATATGTAATATCAGAATTTATTCAAGAGTTAGATATAACGAAGATACCAGATAGATAGAGATAGATTAGATAGCTAGCTAGCTAGATAGCTAGCTAGATAGATAGGTAGATACAGATAGGCAGGCTTATTGCCCATTTTTACTATTAGTATATAACATGTAAAAGTATTAGATTAAAATAATGCTATTATTGTCACCATATTGCTCAAAGATACTAAATTAAAATGAGAAATTTATCAAGAATAAGGTCATCTCTAATTTGTTCTCTAAGTAACAAGGGTAAGCTTGTTTTACTGACATCTTATTAATAAGAGAAGAGAGCATACAGTTTCCAAACAAGTTCAGAATCACCTATTTAATTCCATAGCTCAGGATGGAACTTGGCATGTGCATGTGGTATATTTTATGGAGAGCATGACCTGTTTTTTTTTTCTTTGCCTCTAGTGACATTACTGCATGAGCTGCTTGTAACCATTATGAAGCCATTCATGAAGTTATTTTAGCTTTCCTTTTTTGACGCTAAATGTGCGGATTTGTCTTTTAGATTTTCATATAGAAGAGGCACTGGACTGGCCAGGAGTGTACTTGCTGCCAGGCCAGGTTTCTGGTGTGGCTCTGGACCCCAGAAATAACCTGGTGATTTTCCATAGAGGTGACCATGTCTGGGATGGAAAGTAAGTAATCTTTTTCCTTCGATAGTAAATGAACGTAAAAAATGATGTATAGCACTCTTCATTAAACTACTCGCATTGGTGAAGAAATGATCAAGGTTCTTCTTAAACTTGATTTTTGTGAGCAAGACACACATTCATTTAATGTATAACTGTGACCAGTAGCAGAAAAGGCACCATGTGCACTTCAGAACAATTCCAGTGGTTTCATTAACTAGCTTGTGAAGAGAAGGCAATGCCAATCCTTCTACCTATTTACTATTCTGTTCCTTCTTCAAACTTCCTTTATATCCCTACAGAGAATATTTTATTTATTTATTTATTTATTTATTTATTTATTTATTTATTTATTTATTTATTTATTTATTTAATATATATTTCACATCATTTCAGTCCCTGGGGGTCACCCACCACTACAGAGAATATTTTAAATGTAATTAAGGTTAACTTGTGTTGAGGATATCAATGAAAGTGCAGCATATAAAAATTATTAATTGACTATAATAAACCATTTTGTTATTGCAAGTACTGACGACAGACCTCTCCAAAGGACGCTGGACTTCCTCCCTGTCAGGATGCTCAGTGGCAGTGATAACAATGAGCATCCTAGAGTCTGTAGTTAGGGAAGCTTGGACACCATGTGTGTTGAAATAATGAGCACCCTGGCCTTCACATTTTTCTCTCGATTGCTTTTATTAGTCAAATCTGCTATTTTTCTGTGCACCGAAGACTGAAGAATTACACTGGAATTGTCAAGTATATTCTTGGGTTTTTTCCCTTTGGAATTTTCATTCCTTCATTCTATCTCCAATAATCTTCTTAAAGGGATATTAGTAAAAATAGTTAACACTTACATTGAGTATTACTATGGACCTATCACTGCTCTAAATGGTCTTAAATATGTCCTAACAATTGGTAGTTGTCATTATCATCAACTTATACACACTTTACAGATGAAGAGACCTAGAGAAGATAAGTATTTTGTCCCGAGTGTCACAGCCAGTGAATGGCAAAGTCAAACTTCTGTTACTTTCCATCTTACAGACCTATAGCTTCTCTTAACAGGTACAATATACTGCCTTCTATAGAATGAACACTCTCACTTGATTATTGTTTTAAAGACATTTTACCAGACTAGAATATTATAGCATCATTTTCTTCTATTGATACTATCTCAGCTGGCTAAATGAGCACTCTCACTTGATTATTATTTTAAAGACTTTCTCCTAAATATAGGTCTTCTAAGAATGACTATTCATTTGTTTTATGACATAGGATATGAAAGTAAAAATGTAAATATCATGCAAATGGAATGTAATGAATCTTCTCCTTTCAAGTGTATTTATAAGGTCTTTGGAATACTGAGGTGCTACATTGATAGCTAGTATCGTTTTTTTACCTTTATTTTCAGAGATGTTCATCTGTTATGCTAAATCTGTACTGCCCCTTGTGCCTGTGTGTGTTTTTTTTTATGTATAACTGAAGTTGGAATTCATCATTTCAAAGTAGGCTGGTCACTTTGTTACTGGTTAATCATCTTCATCAGTTGTTACTTAAATGCGCAGTCTGAGAAAGAGACTACTCAGAGTTCAAAGCAAACTGTCAAACTCAAAATTCCTATTGTTACTTCACCTTAATCATTATTGAATGTCTAACTTTTTTAACAAATGTTTTTAAAGGCAAACTAACAAATTATTACTATTCATTATAGTATATTCTTCATTTTATTAAATATTGCTACATTTTCTTCTTGGATGTCTAGCCACATTTTACCAGACTAGAATATTACAGCATCATTTTCTCCCATTGATACTGTTTCAGCTGGCTAATGCTAAATTGGACAAAATCCAATTTGCCATTTTAATGTGATACTCACTGCACGTAAACATTAGAGGCCAGAATAGAAAATGTGATGAGAAAAGGACCACTTGGAACAGGAGACGGGCACATTATGATGAACCAGATGCCACATAAGAACATTTTCCGTGACCTAGATAGCAGGTCTAACTTAAGGACTGTCTTTTCCTGGATCTAATGCCTAAATAACTGGTATCACACGTAGATTCCAATTTCATTGCCTATGTCCTGATGTGTTTACTTTGGTGAATGGTACCAACAAAGGGAGAGTTGTTAAAAATGCAAGAATTTTTCAGAGCAGACTTGCTGATTTAACACATTAAATCGGTTTCTCTTTTCTTTTTCATCTTCATCTTTCAGATCTAAGAATATTTATGATATCTGTTTTCTTCTGTCTCTCATCTATTTATCATCTGTTAGCCTCCAGCATCCTTTACAATCCACAGTTAGGAGGAAATTCTCTCTGGCACTCAGATATCTGCTTTCAACCACTTTCTGCTTTATCATTCATGAAGAGAATTGGAAGCCGATTACTCTGTTCGTTGTATTTTAGGAAAATAGATTTGGATTTGTGGCCTCTGTTCTTTGAACTGTCATGCGTGGCCATCCTTCCCACAAATATAAGTTATATTACATGAAATAGATAAAGTACATAGTTTTTCTTCTCACCCATTAAATATTGAGGAATTGTCTAAAGAAAATGTCAGCACTTTCTCATAGAATTTATGATGTGCTGGTGAGAGACAGTGAAAATTTAAGATGGGGTAGAAATTGCATTCATGTTGTTAACACTAGAATAGAGAAGGGAAAAAATATATTCATTTTCCTTGAGATCTTTTCATCCTATTTCTCACATTTCTCATAAAATTTCAGGTTCCAGTAAGCCCAGACTTGATTTCCTTAAAATTTAAACATTCTTAATTCCCTAGTTTTAGGAAATGGTCATTCTTTAGGTATCAGAAAAGTCTTAGATTTAATAATAATCCCTTGTGAAGACTCATTATCCAAAGATTTTTTTGGAAACATCAACTCTTTAAATGCTAATGCTCTCCATTTCTACCTGATAGTCCCTAGTTGACTTTTACTCTTCTGCTGAATTGTGCCTGCCAACCAAATTCAACATAATCATAATTAAACCATAATTAAACCACTCCTGAAAGATGTTTGTTACTCCCTTTCTCAACCTTGTTTCCATTTTTCTCCAGGTCCCTCCTTCTCTTGATATGGTTTCTTCAAAGAAGCTTCTTTTAGCTCAGATAAGTAGTGCCTATTACCAGCAGGATATAATGAAACTTTAGAGAATCTCTTGTCCGTCCTGGTGTTAAGGCAGCATAGCAACCAGAGCTCTTTAAAGTTTAAATATTGCCCAGCAGGTGTTAGGGAACCCCTGCCTCCATAACAGCTGTTCCTAAGTCTTCTTGGTCTTGAACTCACTGCCACTGTCAAAGCTTGATGGCCTTTCTTATATTAATTGCTGCTATGGTTGAGATTCTACTATGCATAGCTCACTTCACAAGCCCACTTAGTTAAACCATGGGTTTTATTCCTAATTTTTAGGTGTAAAAAGTTGTTTCCATGTTATCATTTATCATTTCTTCCTATGTCATCAAGGATCTTGAGAGTTGTCATATTTTTGGAATGTGTTCAGTTAGCAATAAGAGTGAAAACCCAATGATAACTTAGAGCAAGAGTAAACTTATTAGTTTGTACAAATAAAATCCAGCAGGGTTTCTGTACACCAAGTGATGTTGCCAAGTTTTGATATCTGATCAAAAGGGGCAGAAGCCTCAACAAGCCACAGGAAAAAAGTGGCACTTTTTAAAAATGCTTCCATCGCCCAGATTCATACCTACTCGTTTGTCCAGCAGTTGCTAAAGTCCCAATGCAATTTAAACAAGGTTTTATTTACAAGAAAAATTTACCAGTGAAACAGAGTCCTTAATGCCTCAAATAACCAGTTATTTTACCCCAATTACTGTTTAGTCCGAAAGTCCCAAACACATGTCCAACATGGTCACCCTTTGCCCCTCCAAACCTGAGGCAGGCACTCTGCAAAGTCTCGTCTTTTTCTGTCTTCTCTTTGCTTCTTCTCTCTCCAGTGTTCCAAGCTGTTCCGTTTCTCTAAGGCTTTTCAAAGTTTTCCAACAAATGCTCATGCAAAAATCAATTTTCCAGTCCATACCTATCACCAGTTACCAGCCATGCCACTTTGCTACCTATAGCACCACACACACATAATTCCTTTACCAGACCTGCCTTTGGCAGCATCTGGCCAAATTCACCAGGCCTGCCTTAGTAGCCCCTGGTCACCCCAACCTGCCACCTGGCATCCAACTCCACACCAGCTACTTGTCTCCTTGTCAATACCAGCTCACTCTTCCAGGGGGCTTCCCCCAGCCAGAGCACATGGACCTGTTATTTCAGTCTGCCATTTTTCATTTTTCCCTTCTTTCTCTGACTCCTCTTTTTATGCATCTTTCCATGCTTCTCACTTCTTCTCGCGGGTTTTTCTCTCAGACACCCCACCCCCCAGGGCAGTATGGCACCCAATACAATTTTCAACTGTGTCACTACCCCTTGTATCAGTTTCATTTTTAAAGCATTTTCTCCTGGTTGGTTCCATTCCTGAGCCCCAGTACATATGCCTTCCCCTTGTAACTTCAGAATCACAATACCATAATAGTCTCACTGAAAAGATAATCTCCACCTTTGATAGGGCAACAGAAAATACATAAATTGAGCATTTTAGCATTTGATGTAATTTAAGTCCCATCCTTCGCCGAACTAATCATTGTAAACAAAGGAATGAAATCATCTTACTCAACCTAAATTCTATGTTCTAGCTTTGGAATGTGGGAGTAGAATCAACATAATTGGAAGCAAATTAATTGAGAATGTTAGATCAGCAAAAGAAAAATTTTAATTTTGTTAGCAAAAATAAGTAGTAGACATTTTAGTAGACACTCAGAATTGCAAATGTCCACCTAGATCATCTCCAACCTTGTATATAATGCCCACATCACTTTGCAGAGTTTCTCACAGTCATCCAATAATTTTCTCTTGCTGCCAAGAAATCCTGTAGACATGAAACATGTATCCAATTAGGGGACCATCTAGATGTTGTAATATTTTTCATTAGTGAAATTCTTATCTGAGTCCTATAATTTCTCTTTTTATTCATTAATTAATTTGTTTTACATCGTTGTAGTCCCCATATTTCTTATACCACCTTACCACCTTTAACTTCTTAACTACCTAATGCATGTGCTCCCCATTTATCTGTGTCAAATATTTGTATATTTGAAGAAAGTCTTACTTTCTCCAGGCTTAACTAATTTTCACGTTGAATTTCATTTGACAGTACTCTGACCTCTTAGCTTTTTAAAGTATTCGGTTAATAAGTGGACACAGCATCTCATGTATTATCTGATAGACAATTCAGTTACTTTCTAAGAGTATCTTTCTGGTGTTTGTTGGTATAAAGGAATTGCATTCACTTTTCTTCAGTAGTCATATCACCCAGTGATATGAGAAGGCACAACACAGTACCTTGTGTTGGATGTGTAATCTGAGAGCTTCAGATATGCTTCATAAGACTGTATTCGACTTTTTGGCAAATTTTTTTACTAAAGTAGTCAGTTCAGGACTTGATTCCAATGACATGTCACTTAATCCGATATAATATTTTTTCAATTTATAGATATTATTTTATTCTTCATTAGCTCAGGATTCAACTTCCCCACCCAACCTTGTGTTGTTTAGGGTGAGCATGCCTTTCATGTCATCATAAATGTTGTTGAATAGTTAATGGTTAACTGGGCAAGTTTTATTCATGGGAATACATGTAATCTTCTAATATCTTCTCTTTCTTGCTCCTCAGTAGCTCACAAACCATCCTTTTATCATTGTTTTATGAAACTTTGCCAAGTAATCCATATATTTCAGAAATTTATCTGATTCTTAACTTTCAGAAAAGTCAGCTGAATATTACTTCACCAGTTTTCTGGAGTCCAGGTTAACATATCTGATTGACATTCTACCTCTACATCTTCATTTTTTCCTGTCTTAAAAATTAACTGGGCTTGGATAACAGAATTCAAAATGACTGAGTGGTACCTTAGTGCCTTCATATCTGAGAGAAAATTGTAAATTCTACAGAAATTATAAATTCCACAGAATATGTTTCCATATTCTACCCTTCTCTCATGTTGTCATTTTTGTCTTATTGATGCCATTTTCTTCCAGTTTTATGTCACCATCCTTCAGTCTCTTCTCTATTTACAAGTTGAGTTTGATAATTGCAAGGGCAATTCCACAGTCTGGAGAGGTCAGCCCCAGTAAAAGAAAAATATATTCCTTTGAAGACTGTGCTTCCTATTTCCTAGTTTTGAGACCTGGATCAAGGCATTTGAATCCCTACCTCTTAGTTTCCTAGTCTTAAAAATTAGGGCATTAATTCCGTTGAGTAACTAAGAGCATATTTTTAAGTGACTCTTCTTCAGTGAAGGAAAAGACCCTGGCATTGTGATTCCTTGTTCTTTGTCATTTTCATTCCTATGTGTGATGTCTTAGTGCTAAGTTCATCAGGATGCTAACTCACCATGGTGCTTTCTACTACAACCCTTTACCCTCACACAGAAACTTTGCTATATATACATATATACACACGTGTGCTTTTAACATATTATTAAATTATATTTCATTTAAAATCTCTGGACTTTGTGTGATGTGGCTTTACTCTTCTAGCATTGAGGATACTGTCCACTTAATTTATCATTAAAAAATCTATGGTTCTTTCTCCAGCTTTTTGATTTAATAATTACAACATTATATCTTAATTCTCTCTTCAGATGCTATTATTTATTTTGTATCCCTTAATTTTGATTGATGGTACAGAGGTTTAATTTCTCCTTGCTCTAGCTCTTTCATTGTATGAATATGAGAAGGCATTTTGTCTCAGCCCTATCTAAACTGTTTGATTAGCTGCTAATGTGCACAATCATTAATGGGAGATTCAAACTGCTAAAATAAAGACCTGAGGAATTCCAGCCCACAGGCTTTATGTAGTTCAGTCTTCCTGGCTGAGTGCTTTTTCAGAGGAGCAAACAAAAATCAGCAGTGCTCCAGGCACTGTGTGAAATGTGCAGGGTATTATTATCTGCTGTAAAAAGTTAAATGTGGCTGAAATAAAGACCTCTCTGCAGCATATTATACAGGGCAACTGCTTTTCAATACTAAATAAGCAGTTTGCTATAGCAACGGTATATTCAGCTCTCTATAATCTGACATCCATTTGTGAACTGTTCAGGGGTTACCTTTTTGTGAATTACAAGAGTTTATAAACTCCTTTATTTAGTAGGTTTAATGTATGTATCTGTGTGTGGTTTTCCCATTTAAGAAAAAAAAAATCACTTTCTTCTTTGACATACCTTGTAACTATCAGGGACCAGTTGTATAGTTGCATGATATACCAGCTATCTCAAATGAAAGAATTAGCACTGATCCATCAGTTAAATGACTGATAGGTCCTTGACGCTTCCAGTTTAAACACACAGATGTCTGTTAAAAGGTATAACAAAAGATTTTCAATAAAATGGTAGGTCTATTATGGTTCAAAGCCATTGATTCATTGATTCCTTTAGAGCTATAATCTTCCTAATTGGAAATGTTATTTGTGTTATGAAGGTAAATTAATATATTTAAATGTGAAAATATAAATAATGTGTTTGGTTTTCTTATTTTTTGTTTGTTTCATTTTGTGTGATTTTTCTTTGCTTGAGAGTTGGCGGTTAAAAGAACAGATTTTCTAGTCAGTAATTCAAGAAGTTGCCTAGGCACTGAGACCCCTAATGAACACAAGGAAGTGAATCCTATAAAGAAGAATCATGAAGCTATAGATAGTGTAGCATCACATAAAATGCCCTCCATCCACATTGTGGTAGCAAAAACCTAAAAAGCAAACTGAATTATTTGTCATACACTGTAATAACATACGGAGAAATTATATGAGTTTGGTTGCCCACTTACAAATTGTGTTTGTGACAGCTAAATATCAACTCTTAGATATATGTTTCTGTATCTGTGAGCCATGTAGAACAGTAATCTGTTGCTTAAAGGATGTTTTTCACTTACCTACCCACCTGCAATGTTTTCATTGGTTAGTTATAAGGATTGTGGATCTAGGTTATTTATATTTTTTCCATTGCTTTTTGCCTGGAAGTTATCTCCAACATTTAAGTGCTTGACTATGTGCCTACTTGGGTGGCCGTGAGTAATTTATGCTAGTCTACATTTTGAAATATTGAGTCTGGAGACATAAACTGCAGTATTAAGATGACATGGTTTAGGTTATTTACTGCAATATTAAAAAGACATGGTTTATGTTATTAAGGTAAGAGTTCAATGTATCCTCTTGGGGCAAAAAGAAGAACATTTCGCTTCTACTTTCTCCCTGACAGTTAATAGAAATCTTATTTCCTAAACTAAGAAGAAATAGAGATTTAGGATTGACATTGAATATTTTGATGACTCATAAGACTAACCAAAAAGACAATTTTCTTAAACAATTACTGCATCCTAATTCTTGGGTAAACTATGATCAATTAAATATGTCAGGCTTCTTATATGGTTTGCCATTTAGCAAAGAAGAGGAGAGGTAGAATTAATTATGGGTGCTTAAGTCAGGTATCAGGATATATAGCAGGCAGTAAGTGTTGGTAGTAAGTTCAAATACTATCTATATTGAATAGATAGTACTTCTCTCTTGCCCAAGCACACACCCCAAAAGAATGTATGGAAGCTTTAGGAAAACAAAAGGGAAGTGGTGATCTATATATGACCAGTGGATTTTATCATTATCAATATCTTCATTATGATTTGGTAGTATAGTTATGCAAAACACTGCCAATGGGGACAAGTGTACACAGAATCTGTTTTTTTCTTAGAATATATATGGATATATACTTATCTCAATATTCATTTTATACAAAAGGGAAAATGGAGCTTAACTTCTTAGAGTTAGGGACAGCATAATTATGACATTATGTAGATTATCATTGTGTCATTACAAATCACAGTTTCCTGAATAGTGAAGAATATAAGCTTTATACCTTAAAAGAGTTACCTCTTTCAAAGAGACTTCATACTATTACAACTGAGTGTGCAGCTTACTGCATACTGTGTATCCTAGACATGCTGAAATTATGTTATAAAATGGTCAACTTGGGGGTGTAGGAAAGGATTTATACCTGAATTCATGGTAGAACTGATACCTTTCACTTCTAGAAGAATAGTTGTAATGTTAATTCAGAAATTCATACTGAAAGTAGCTTCAGATATTAATACCTTACTATTATCTTATTATAGCAGGAAAAATACACTCTAAAACTCAGCCAGGAAGTTCAAGTAATTGTAGTGTTTATTTTTAATGGCAAGAGACTATAATTTTGAAATTTTGTTCTACTACAACTTTACATAAGTTTTATAAAGATAACAAGTAACTAATCAGTAGGTGTATGACAAATTTGAACATTTAGCTAGTCAAATTACAAATATATCACCATAAATATTTAATGTTATTCAGATTCTTATTTTAC
Source organism: Uropsilus gracilis (assembly GCA_004024945.1). NCBI lineage: Eukaryota > Metazoa > Chordata > Mammalia > Eulipotyphla > Talpidae > Uropsilus > Uropsilus gracilis. Next base: position 1,368 of record PVHY01013088.1, on the reverse strand, counting down.
TTACACATTTAAGCTATAATATAGTAAGATCCCCTCACCCCCACCACCACACATACACAGCCTTGTCTATGAAGTAAATTCTATTTTACAGAAAGTCATTGATTATATATTGAGTTCATCTGGTTACAAATAGATATAAAATATATCTTTTGTATGTGCTGACCCAGTCCTTTATTCATGAAAATATAAGTTGATTTCTTGGTCTTTTGTATATTTATCTGTGCCACAGAAGATCAGATTTGAAGAATTTGTCTTTGTCATTTATCTCAAATAAATTCCCAAACAGAAATTGAAGTAATGTATCTGTGGTAATTGTGAGCATAAAGAAATATATTACTAACAATTTAAATAGCAATCTAAATGAATACGTGTATATGTAAGCACATATTCATAATATTTTATAATCATCTAGAAGGTACAGAATGAAAAGGAAGAAACTATTGTATCTAGTTGAGTTTTTAAATTAATTGTTACATAGATGTTCATATTGTGTTTATAGGAAAGGTGTTTTATGTTTCTAAGCATATTTTTCATTTCAAGAACTATATATTTTTGAAATATTTTGAACATTTTGTCCTGTAGCCTTATAATATATATTTTTGTGCTATTTATATGGCATGTTCAATCACAAATATACTATTTTATCATTACCCTTACTGATAGCATTTAAGGTATGCCTTTCTTTGGTAGTTTGAAAGTAAAAAAAAAATGATTACATTAAAATATTTTGAGCAGTTTTCTAAAAAAAAAAGTAGTTACCTTAAGAGTTCAAACTAAAAAGCTTTTGTTACAGCAAAAGAGACAACAGAAAAAAACTAAAAGAAGCCCATCAGAATGGGAAAAAATTTTTTTTCACAAGAGTGATAGGGTTTAATGATGAAGATTCACAAGGAACTTATACAATTAAACAAAAACAAAACAAGAAACGCAATCAAAAAATGAGGAGAAGAACTAAAAAGACACTTTTCCAAAGAAGAAATACAAATGGCCAACAGGCACATGAAAGATTGTTCAATGTCACTAGCAATAAGGGAAATGCAATCAAAACCACAATGAGATACCACCTTACACCATTGAGAATGGCCCACATTAAAAAAAACAGGCAACAACAAGTGCTGGCATGGATGTGGAGAGAAAGGAACGCTCTTACACTGCTGGTGGGAATGTAAACTGGTCCAGCCACTATGGAAAATGGTGTGGAGGACCCTCAAACTAATGAAAATGGAACTATCCTTTGACCCAGCAATTGCTCTTCTGGGAATCTACCCAAAGGAGACCTCAGTATGGGTACAAAGGGACACCTGCACCCGCATGTTTATTGCAGCACTATTTGTAATTGCACGGACATGGAAACAATCCAAATGTCCC
>PVHY01013087.1:0-42429 GCA_004024945.1 Uropsilus gracilis | reverse complement strand
AGGGTCCTCCATACTGCTTTCCATAGTGGCTGGACAAGTTTACGTTCCCACCAGCGGTGTAGGAGTGTTCCTTTCTCTCCACATCCACGCCAGCACTTGTTGCCTATTTTTTTGATGTGGGCCATTCTTACTGGTGTAAAGTGGTATCTCATTGTGGTTTTGATTTGCATTTCTCTGATTGCTAGTGATATTGAGCAATTTTTTCATGTGCCTGCTGGCCATTTGTATTTCCTCTTTGGAGAAATGTCTTTTTAGTTCTTCTCCCCATTTTTTGACGACCATATTCATAACCGTTTAACAACATCGGCTCTGGCCAAGCTTTCTTTTAAGTGCTTCCCCATATTACTCCATTTCCCCCTCACAACTCTTTCATATTCCTGTTTCACAAAATACAAACTAAGTGGCTTGTCCAAGGCTACCTGTGGAGCAAGGGAAAGAACCCTCCATACTGTTCACAGTCCCACCCCAAGACATGATTCATCGCACCCACTGCCACTAGGTTAAATCTAATGAAATTACTGATATTGAGCCACATGTAACTTACAAAAACGGCATCTTTATCTGGTTCCACCTAGCAATACTGTCAGTAACCACTGTTTGTTGAGCACTTCCAATGGAAGAACAGTGACCTTGAACTTGGTGTGCTTTATCTTATTTAATGTTCTCAAAAAAAAAAAAAAAAAGCAGTGTTCCCATCTCATGGATGAGGAAACCAAGGCTTACAGAGGCAAACATCTTGTAGGCGTTTAAGTAATAACACAGAACTGAGCTGAATTCTCTCCATGACTGCAGAGAAGGGATCTCACCTCCATTCTGTCAGTTTCTGTCCCTGAAAGTCTTAGAATTTACCTGTCCTTACCACCTTATCTCTCCCATCTCACTCACCATTCCCCACAGAACACAGCAGAAGAAGGAGTGAGACAAGGCAGCACAGAGAGACTGTTGGGCTCCTTCTAGAAGTTTCTAGACATGAGCTGTACATGATTGGGGTATTGCAGATTGGGGTATCCCAATCTGGTTAGGTTGTCAGCTCTAGCAGACAAGCAGTGGGAGTCCTGGAGCCCTTGATAGATTTTACAGCTTTGAAGCTCTCAGGGAACAAGGTACACAGACACACCAGGCAGAAAGGCTGGGCCAACTGTATGGCAAGCAGGCTATAGGCCAGGAGTGCAGATAGGCAGGTGAGCCCCCGCAGCCTCCCAAGAATGTTCACACTCTCTCTCTCTCTGTGCTTGCCTTCTCCCTCTTTCTCCTGTGCTCTCCTCCCTGGCCCATGTGAGCCCTCTCACACATGTGCACACCCACTGGGTACAGGCATATAGTCACGGGGAAGGGCACGATACCACAGGGGCTGTTCATGGAAGCTAATAGCTATGAAAACCCAGATAACGCATCTCCCCTACAGTATTTCACAGTCTTGAAGACAATGAGAACACTAACGGGAAGATTCATGTTTTCCTATACTCACAGTCAAGTGATAGGGCCAACCTGAGCACCGTAGACAGAATCAAGAAACTCTAGGACATAGACACTCACTGAAATACTACTTAGCTATTAAAAAAGATGAAACTGCCTTTTGGAACAAAATAGATGGTTCTTGAGGTGATTATGCGAAGAGAGATAAGTCAGAAAGTGAAAGACAGTTACCGGATGGTTTCACTCATTTGTGGATTATAAATAACCAAAGAAAATGAGCTGGCAAAGCACAACAAAAATAATTCTTAGACTCTGTGAAAAATATCCTGGCTACCAGAGAAGGTGGGGGGAAGGAGGGGAGGGCAGAGAAGGGGAGATGATAGGGTATTGGCACTAGAGCTTGGGTGTAGGACGAGTGAGGTATGTACACGTATGGGGGGGTGATGTTGTACTCCCCAAATTATATAGTTACAGCAACAAATGGCAAATCAATAAAATTGGGGGGAAAAATTTCAAAAGCTGAAAGGTCCCAAATTATGGTGTCTTCCCTTCCTTACCCCATGCTCTGAGCTCTCGTCACCACTTTCTCCAGGGTTCCCCTGCCCTGCAAGTCCAGAGCCATCCTGGCTGTGGAGGGTTGACACATCCCTGCAGCCAGAACTCAGCAGCAGGGGTGGGGGGGGCATAAACCCTGGTGCCTGGTGCTGGCCTCAACACCTGGCTTACCCCCTCCCCCAGTTCAGCTTTGGATGGAGACAGGAAAACAGCCTTGTGAACTGCCAATTCCTTGTTCCTTCTCTGGTGCATCGCTGGGGTCTCAGTGACTCAGACCCCCCACAGACAAAGCTGACCTCTGCTCCGGGCTTCTCAGGGCCTGAGTTCAGGCCCAGCTGAGCTGCTGCCCCATCAGAGCTGGAGGAAATGGCTGTTGCTGCTATGGCAACGAGGCTTTATACTGTCAGCCCAGAACAAAGAGGGTTTTCTTGTCCCTCTTTGGGTCCCAGGGTGGGGGGGCTGCTGCTGTAGGGTGAAGGCTGGGAGGATGCTCCATGGTATCTGGCAGCCCTTTTCCCAGCCTGTGAGGGCATCAGACGCTACTGAGAACCCACTCCATGCCAGCCACTATGGACGCCCAGTCCATAGAAAGGACAAGCCTCTGCTGTCTGTTGTCTCCCAGGGCAGATCTCTGAGTGGTATTTTCCACCAGGGCCAGTGACTACATCATTTCTGAAGGCAGATATGTGCAAGAGAAGGCAGAAAGCACAGTTGGCAGTCCAGGGGGTCAAAGATGCGTGGGGATCACCAGCTCTTAGCCCAAGCCACTCAGAGTTCAGAGGAATTCCCCCAAAGCCACACGGCCAGCTTTTCTCAGGTGAGACCAGCCACTGGTTCTCCCAACTCTCATTCAGGTCTCAGCCCCTCCTCATCCCACCTTTCCAGCCAACTCTAAGGTCACTGATCCCATCTCAGTGTCCTTCCTTTAGCTGTCATAGCAACCATGTGACTCCAGGGCACCCACCTGACCCCAAAGCTCCCCAAGAGGGTCACTGAGCAAGGTATATAACCAAATGTTGACCATCGAGTAAAGCAGAGACCAGCTTTGGAAGGTCACCCACGTGGGGGGGGGGGGTCAGGGAGGAGGTGAGAACCTCTGATTCCCAAGTAGCCAACCCAGAGGTTCTGTTGCGCAGCATCTGGGTCTTCGAGTTCAAACTGAAGATTGATGGGAGATGGGACCGAAGGGCCACAGACCTGGCGGAAGCCAGCATGAGCTAAGAGCGCCCTGGACCTGAGGCAGTGGCCGGCCCCTCCAGCTCTACCTGCCGCACCAGCGCCGGGCACGCGTGGCATTGTGCTGGCTTTGGGCACGAATCAAGAGAGCTCTGCGGGGAAGCCCTGTAAGTGTCTAATTTTGAATGCATGGTCAGGAATTGATCCTCTTCTATGATGTTTCTCCGTTGTTTCTAAGTAAACTGCACAGTGAGACGTTTTCCTGAGCTCTCGTGAAAATAGCAGACCGCTGTGAAAGAGGAGAGGGAGGTTCCCGCGGAGGCCGCCACGTACAGGGCTCCGCCAAGTCGTGCGCGATTCCGGGCGAGACAGCTCCCCTTGGCTGCCCGGTCATCTGTTAACGCGAGGGTCCAGCCAGGACAGCTCCTGGCCCCCTCCCAACTCTGAATTCTACGGGACTAAGACGCCAGTTGTTTTATTTGCTGCTAAATTTTAAATGATTTGGGTTGGTTTGGGGACAGGCGTGACAGTATTTAGCTAAATGTCTCAAACATTTCAACAGGCTTGAGCTCTAGGAAAGGAAGACCATCTACAACCGTATAATATAGATTATATATGTATTATAGAGATATATATATCTGTTGACTCTCAAAATACAGAGAATATTCTTTATCTGTTCCCCATACATCATCTCACAGAGTTCACAGCTCCGGCTATGGACTCACAGGGTTCACATCCTGACATGACCTCCCCCTTTCTGCCTGCATCACATTGGGCAAATCATTTTCAGAGCCTCTCTGGGCCTCAGTTTCCTCAACTTGCAGAGAGCAACGAATGATACCCATGTCCCTGCGTGGCCATGTTTGCAGTGTAAAAGGTATATACAGTTCTCAGTATAATGTTGGCAGAGAGTAAGCACTCAGTAAATAGCAGTGTGGCTGCTACTCTGTGATGAATGAGCACGCGAGGGAGGGAGGAAGGGAGGAAAGTGTGGGCTGAGGTATTTTGCTTCTCGTGCCCAGCAGCACAGCTCGGCTCAGGTAGACAGGACTCTGGGCTGTCACTTCCATTCCTACGCAGGCCCCCGTGGAAGCCAAACTCTGCAGGTTTTGCCCAAGTTCACATCCTCCACCAGCTACCCCCTGCCTGTGCCCGGCTTCTCCACTGCCCTTACTGAAGTGCTCGGTCCTGCTCTGGGTTCTCTGAGGGCCACCACAGCTGCACACAGAGCACGCAGGGAGGGAGACCACAGGGCCAGATGAAGAACGGAGGAGATGCCAGGTAGGTGTGGAGCACGTGGGCTGAAATCGCAGAAATGCCAATAGGGAAAAACCAGCTCTTTTTCTAGTCCTGTTCATTGGTGGGTCACAGCCCATCACGCTACAGGTATCACATGACCCAAGCTCAGCCAACCAGGTTCTCTGTCCTGAGAGTTGGAACATGCAAATGAGGGCCCACTAGTTAGTTACATCACATGCCTGGAACAATCCTGCGGGTCCTGAATGCCAGACAGGAGCCCAGCAAGGCCGTGAGCCCAGGAGAGGACTGATCAGGAATTCCAGACATAAAGTGGATAGAATCTAGGCGGCAGGTCAGCCCCCCCCCCCACCTGCCGCCGAGAGAGGAGCAAAGGCAGTATCCTGACCCAGGAGAAAGGACTGGGCAGCAGAGGACCCAATGGGACGCAGGGACTAGGCAGAGTCTCCATGGCAGGACTGAATGAAATGCTCAGCTTGCTCAGGGACCCAGGGGAAGCTTGGGTGGGCCCAGAGCCCTGGGACAGGGCACATATCCTGGCTCTCCCCAGGGCAGTGCTGGGGCACAGCTGAGCCTGCAGGGGCCAGAGCCACCCCTGTTACAGAAGGGGTGGTTCAGGGCCAGGATGGGGTAAGGAGACTGAAGACCATCTTGGGGAGACCTCCTGGCCGTCTGTCTCGGGCTCCCTCCTCTGCCCTCCAGGGTCCTCAGCCCAACAGCCTCGAATTATCCTGCCATTAGTGGTGATCCATCCCTTCTGAGCACTGTGCCATTTCATCACACCATCTCAGCATCCAACATTAGGAGATAACTGCGCTCACAACATATGTCATTACTCATTAAGGGACTTTTTCTGGATTATGGCTGGGGCTTAATGACTTGTTAAAGATGTTTAACACCTACAATTTTGTTTTTAATTTAGGAAGCAGCATGATCAAACTGCGCCCTGAGACTCTCTCCTCGATTTGGTGAAATCTGGAGATGGGCCGGCTCCGAGGCTGTCTGTGCAGGGGAGGTGATCCTTAAATTGAATTGCAGCCCTCCGAGGGGTGTTTGCCCCGTCAGCGGCTGCCAGGATCTGACATGTTAATGGGGCTGAGGAAACAATGGGTTTCAGAGGTAATTGCTGAAGCAATGACTTCCAGGCAACATTTGACTTAAAAAGAGGTGTTGCTGCTGCTGCCGGGAGGGGCCTGGCTTGGGCTCCCCTGAGGGCCTTTCTCCATCCAGCCCCGCTTGCTGACTTTGGAGCGCAGGTTAGCGGCCCTCCACGAAGCCCCGGGTACCCACAGAACCTTGCTTCCTGCCCTTTATCTACCTGGGAGTGTTTCTTCTAGGGGCTGGAGCAGAGCGTTCCCATGGAGCTCCCACGCTCCCACCCCCCAGGGGTGGCTCTGGAGGGAAAAGGGCCTGGGCCCACCCTTGTCCCCAACACATCAGAGCAGAGGGTGTGTGGGGGGGGGGAAGGGTGCCTTGTCTCTCCTGGCCTCAGGGGACTCACCTAATACAACAAACCCATACATTTGCCGTGAGTTTTGATGAGATAGTCTCCCCAAGTGCAGCACCAGGGGACAGGGCTAGCCAGCAGTCCCTGGGCACTTCCTAGTCTTCTGAGTGCCCTGTCCACTCAAGGCCTCAGAGGCAGGAAATGCTGTCCATTTATGGGCAAAAGGAGATGCTGAGAGCTCAAGGCAGAGTCAGTGTCTGGACTTGGGCAACTGACCCCGCATTCTCGGCAGGCACGTCAGGGCCATGGCAGTGGTTGCTGCTAGTGGCAAAGTGACTCGGGACAAGCCTCTTTGACTGCCCATTTGGGGCAATGGCTATTCTGCAAGCTGGTCCTCCTGGTTGCTGAGTGGTGGCACAGTTCCCTGTGAGTCCTGGGCTGCCCGGAGCACTGGACGCCTGTTGAGAGGGGTAACCCTCAAGCCTCTGCTCACAAAGAAAATCTCTGGGAACTACATTAAACATTTTAGCAACTGTGCAGCGGCCTTCAGTAGGAAACAGGTCAAGGTTTTCCAGGTTCATGTGACTTTAACATCAGCCTTGGACAAGGAGGTGGAAGCGAGGGGTGAAGCCTGAGCCTGGCTCCTTGGGAAGGACACATCAGAGAAGCAGACCAGGTGGAGGGTGAATGAGTCCCGCCTGGCAGCGAGGTTCACTGAGCAGGACTGGAGGGAAGGGTCCTTGAAATGGAGCCTGTGGCTATGCACTGAAGAGATGGTCACCAGCTAAGCATGTGACTCTGTACTGGGTGAGGCCAAAAGGCAGAAGGCTTTGCACTCCTGCCCCTCACAGCTACCAGCAACCAGTGCTCAGTGCCAAACTCCACCTTGGCCTTTTTCCCACCCTTTATACCAAGCCTGCCAGAGGCTTCAGATCTTGCTCAATGGTCCCGGATTCCGTTGGCTCTCTCATTGCCCAGAGAAGGAGGCAGTCTCCTCTCCATCACAATGGCAGCAACTCCCAAGGGCTCAAGGCCAGTGCCAGGAGGCTGGCTACCCAGCACCCTCTGTGCCTTTGCTGCCACTACAGAGAAGCAACAGGGATGTGCAAGACTGGGGCCCTGTTCCAGAGGCCTCCAAGTGCACGCCTCCTGTGCCCTGAGCAGAGGGAGAAGGAAGGTGCACAAACCCCACCCGTGGAGGATCAGGCTCCACCTAACTGGCTGGTGCCCCCACTGGCTGGTCCTATCTGTCCTTGATGAACCAAATGAATTCTCACAATGGGAAAATGAAATTTCCTATGATAAGAGTCATAAGCAGTGTCTTTGTGTAGCCTGAAAGCCCCACATAACTGGCATAGGTGCATAGGGGGCCTAAAGGAACGGGAGCCCAGTTCTCCCCTGCCTGGTGCAGAATCAGAGCAGGTCCAGGGCCATTGCTTCCCACACCAAGACCCCCAAGGAGGAGTTCCCCCTCTATGGTGATGGATTTGTTTCCACAATGAGAAATCACTACCAGGGGTTAACGCATAGCAGAGCTTTCTGAGGCAAAGGATAGGACTGACCCCATTAACATGCCCATCTCTTCAGGATCACTTCCTCATGGGTTCCCCCACCACACACGCATTGATTCACCACCCCCTCCCCAACCTCATCTTTCCAGCTCCGACTCAATGTCACCTCCCCTCTGAAGCCTTTCTGGTCCCTCCCTCCTCTGGGTTTTCACAGAACTTTGCACAAACATCTATTATACTGCGTGTCATATGGTTCACAAGTATATTCCTCCTATAAAGAAAAAAAAAAGCTCTCTAAGAGTTCTCATCTTGTTTTATTTGTATCCCAAACACAAGCACAAGATAGTACAAGCCAAGAATTCAATCACATCTAAAGGAGTAGGAAGAAGGAAGGAGAGAGGAAGGGAGGAAGGAGGGAGGGAGGGAGGGAAGGAGGGAGGGAGGCAGGGAGGAAGGAGGGAGGGAGGGAGGGAAGAAGAAGAAAAGATGGAAGATGACGGGAGAAGAGAGAGAAGGGAGGGGGAGGGATGGAAGCGTAAATCTTCAACTGTAGCCATGGTCCACTGTGGCAGTCTGCCTGCCATTAGCTCAGGATTTGATAATATCCTGATGACTTTCTTTCTTATGAAGAGGAAAGGAAAAGCCAGGCAAGCTTATCACTGTCCATGGTTCCAATACTAGATCCCAGTGACTCCTATTCAGCCCCTCTGAATTTTGCATAATTTTTCTTATGTTTTGCTTCCCATCTTGATGGAAACAGAGTAACATTTACTCTTATCAGCGAACAAGTAGAACTATGGCCTCAGTTCCACTGGTTTTGTGTGTATATGGCCAGGTATTGGGGGGCTCAGAATACAACTCAAGAGATTTCTGTTCCTATGGGGTAGGCATTCCAACCACAGGAGAGGGGTAAACTATAAGCATAACTGACACATGAGATAAAGAGAAAGAAGAAGGTTGGGGTAAGAATGTGTGTCCACCTGCAGGGACAAGGGCGGGAATGCCTGTCATGGGGTTAGGAAAGGGGAGACTTGAATAAGGTGGCCAGCATAGCACCAAAAAGGTGACATGGCGCAGGTAAACATGGAAACCCTGTGGCTATGTGAGGGAGAGTGTTCTAGATGGTGGAGAGAGGTGCAAAGGCCCTGTGGTTGGGGTTGGGGTTGGGGTTGGGAGCAGGGCTCTCTAGAGAAGTTGTCAGGGTAGAGGGGGTCAAGGAGAATTGCTCTCCTGGACACTCAGTCCCTTTGAGGTTGTTGTAAACATTGGCTGACTGAACACAACAGGGGAGCCAATGTGAGGTTGTAAGCACCAGAGAATTACAGTGTGAGTTGTATTTTAAAGGTTCTCTCTGGATACCGGGGTAGTTTACGTTGTGGGGACCAAGGGTGGAAGAAGTGCGATCAGTTACAATAATCCAGGTGAGATAGGATAGAGACTGGGATCAGGGTGCCCCAGATTTCTGGCAAGTGGGGTGCAAGGAGTAGTGTTCCAAGCTGCAGAAGCTGTGAACAGTGGTCAGATCCTGGACGTGCTTGGAAGGAGGAGACCAAGGTTTCCTGGTTGACTAGATGTGGCCAGTGAGAGAAAGAGGGGTCAGGGGGTTTCCAAGGCTTTTTGGTCACAGCAACTGATAGACAGCATGTGTTCATCTGAGATGCTACTGGATATCCGAGAGGGCATTGGGGCAGCCATGAAACGGCTCCAGGGCTAAGGGAGCATGCCTTCTGGAGGTATACGTGTGGAGGCCATGACCCAAGATGGCACTGCAGACTGCGAGACTGGAGGGGGTCACGGGCGTGAAGGCTGATGGAGACATGGGGAGGAGGAGCCTGGCTGTGTGCTCCATGGCAAGAGGGCAGGGCAGAGGGGCTGACTCAGCAAACACCCAGGGAGGGAGGAATGATATTGTGATTTTTGAAAATATACACGCACAGGAACTGAAACTAGAACCTTTAAGTGACCTGTGAGGTTGAGAGAAAATCCAGAAATCCTAATGGGAGAGGAGGAGGAAGAAAGAGAAAAAGGGAGCTATGTTCCACCCTGTAAGACCTAGTGAGACAGGACTAGGACACAATCACAGATTAAACTGGCACTTGAGGTGAATGGCTGGTGAGCCACAGAGCTGGGTCGAATCCAGGTCTCCCCCAGAATCATGCTGCCACTACCCATGTCAATCCCTGTCAGCAGGGAGCCATCCAGAGCAGCCTCCTTTCTCACTTATTACATATTCTCTCTCATGCCTGGACAGGGGTCTCTGACATTTTAGCCAGACACCCGGGAGGCAGTTTAGCATAAAAAGCAGACTTTAGGATCAGGCATGCTCGGCCAAGGCCCTGCTACTCACTTCGATGGAACCACATTTCTCTGGTCTCAGTGTCATCAGGAACCAGGATGACCACATGCAGCCCACAGGAGCAGGGAGGACAGTGCTGTGAAGTACCCGGCACAGTCCTAGACACTGTAAACAAGAATTGCCGCTCAAGGCCCTGTGATCAGCAGCAAGCCTGAGTGACTGCTTACCCTCCCCCCCCTTTTTCGTGAAATGAGGAGCCCCCTCTTTCCTTGTTAACACCATGGTCACTTGTGCAGAGCGAGTTGCTGAGGGGTGCTTCCTGTGGACCTCTTCTAAGTGGGTAGAAGCAGGCCGGGCTGCAGGGCCATGGGGAGGGGGGGGCACCAGACCCAGGATAGGTACCGCAGGGATTTCCATTCAGGCCTGAGCGGTTGCCCCAAGCAGGGTTGCAGTGAGTGGCACCATGTACACTTCCTAGACAGAATGTAGGCAGAAGGGGGCTTGGAGCCCCATCCCCCCAAAAGTATAGCATGCTGAGGTTTATCCCTAGGAAATACCTGGGGCTGTGCATTGGTATTTCTGGGAACAATAGCAAGTGCGATTTGTAGCTTCAGTGCTGGGCATAGGCTGGCTGGGAATTGGTGCAGGAGTGTGTGTGCATACATTTCACATACATGAGTGTGGGAGCACAGGCATGGCTGCACATACATGTGACTGAGCATTCGCAGGTATGCATGTGCCGGGAGCCAGTGTGCATGTGCTGCACCACCCTACCTCTGGCTCTTCTCTGCACAAACTGGTATCTAAAAGAAGGGACCAAAGGCCACTGAGGGCAGCCCCCCAGGTTAACAATGTGGACCTCTTGGGAGGAGAGGAGAATGTGTCCAGGGACTCCGATGGCTGGTTGTCTCCTGTATCACACCGGACTCACCTGCCTCCTCCCCTGGCCTGAACAGCTCTGCCCCAGCAGCCAGCAGCAAGTCAGCAGAAAGTCCCCACCTTGGACTCTGTGGCCACATGCCAGGAAACCCATCTAGACCTGGTTTCTCTGTCAAGACCTGTGGAGACCTATTGATGGCGTCACAGTCTGCACGCTGAGGATTCACACTTGGAGGATGGAAGATGGGGGTTCCTGCCCAGGTGACAACCAGAGCCACTGAGGGAGGACTCCATCCATCTCCCCCAACAAGCCTGGAGCCCTGCGCTTCCCTCAGCAATAAACCAAAGTCGCCGCTCACACCTCCTGCCCTTGGAAATGAATCATTTAAGATTCCCCTTTCATTCTGGAACCGCTCAAACAGCCTCATGAGCTGTGAGCATGTCTCCCAAGGTGGAATTTAAGGCAGCTGCAAAATGCCTCGATATTTTCAGAGGCCTTATTGTGCTTAAACTCGTTAGAGAGGCCATGGAGTTAATTAGTATATAGATTTTCCCATAGAAAGCTAATTTTCAGAATGATTTGCAGCCACTGGGTCTGTAACAGACTGCAATCTATTTTCTTCTCAACTTTTTCTTCCCAAAGAAGAGCCCAAATTGCAATGACCAGATCACTTCCATGCCTCGGTCCTAGCCCACTCAGGGGACTCGAATCCCAAGGGGTTAGTAGCTTCCTCCCCGTCCTGTTCCACAGACCCATTTTCAGCCAACTGCCTTCATTTCCACAGATGCCAGTGCCAGCTGGCCAAGCAGGCTCAGGGCAAGGAGTGCAAAGTACGTGGGCAGAGGAGTTTTTGCAATGATGCCCAGTTCAAGGGGTAAGAGCATGAACCTGGGGTGAGACAGCCTTGGAGTCAACCTGGTTCTGAGAGTCTGGCAAGTATTTTAAACTCTCTGCACTGCATTTCCCTCTTCAGTAAAATCAGGGGTCATGACTCCTTAAGTAGTATCATAAGACTCATTACTAAAATCAGCTTTTTAAAAAGACAGCATCCATTGGTGCTCCCAGTATTCTAAACTCTGCTACATGTATCTTATATCATCTCATCAAATTCTTGTCTCATTATTTCATGGGAAGAAACAGGCTCAGAGAGGTTGAGGAATTTGCCCAAGGTCACACAGCTGCTCAGGAACCCAATAGAATTTTAAATCCAGATTTGCCGGATTCCAGGGTTATAAAAAGGTGAACTATCTCGTGGAAAGTGGCAATTGTCATGATTTATTATTATTATTATTATTTATTATTATTATTATTATTATTCCTGTGACTGTAGCTCCTCCCAGTCCTTTTTCCTGAGAATTCTGAGTCCTCCTTACATTCCACAGCAATGAGATTCTGCCATCCCCAGCTTTACTGGCAGAAAAGGAGTCAGAGTCCAAAAGCTGGAGAGTCCCTTAGAGAGTGGGGGTCCATCCCTCCCCAACCCCCTGAACCGGTGGGGAGGCCAAGGCCCAGGATGACTGACAGAAGCCCCAGAGTCACCCTTGTAGAACAGGACAGGCCCCAGAGCTGCTGACCGCCAGCCAGCCCCTCCTCCACCCGAAGCCTGATGCTTGGCCCTATCAGGACTCATAGGGCCTCTCAAAATGCGAAGCCAGGGGATGAGCTGACACCTGACAGCCAGATGATGGTTTGGATGGTTTCTGAAGCCCTTTGCTGAGTGAAGGCAATATTAGTCATCAGAGATCTGCGCACGCCTGAGAATCCTTGTCAGAAAATGTGATGACTTAGTGGACTGAAAATGTATTTTCCTGCCTTATCACACATCTGGAGTTCCAACCGAGCAGCCCCTAGGCTGGGGAAGCAGTCAGCCTCAAGAATTTGCACAGATATTGGTGTTTATCAGAAGAAGTCCAAATGGAGGCTGAGCCGGGAGGGTGACGGGGAGTAATAGCTCGAGAACATGCCGATGGCGATAAGGAAACAGTATCTGCTCATTACCCCAGAGGCCTCTCCCACCACCTCAAACCTGCAGCCCTGACTGCTCATGGCTTTAGGGGAGTGATTATATTTGCTCTTTTGACCAGTGGTAAAAGGAGGGGAAATGCTGGTTTTCTTGAGGAAGAACCAGCAGCTTTCCCAGCACTGGGCTTCCATCTCATTGAAATTCCATTTAGCAAATATCTACTGAGCAAGTACTTGAGAGTCAGTTCCTGTGCTGAAAAAGTGCCCACTCTGTGCCAGACTTCACAAAGGCCTCCTTTACCAAGCACCCTAGGAGAGGTCACCTACTGCTTACCTCAGGACCTGTGCTACATAGGTATCTACCATGTACCAGACCCTAGAAAGCCTGGGCTTCCATAATGTGCCAGGCCCAGCATTGTGTGGGCACCTCCAGTGTGTACTTATCATACCCAGTATCTGGGGTTAAAGCTCAATCCTGCCCACAAGGTGTTTGCAGTTTAGAAAGAAAGACCATGACCCAAAGCAAAAACATACTTCACGTGATCTTTTACCCACTGAATTATAAAGTCCTATAGAGACTAGAAAGATGAGAGCTTCACACTGCATGGGGCACCTGGACAGACTTCTTGAGGTCACTTTTAAGGTGAGCCTTGAAGGAGGAAATGGAACTTACCCAAAATTAGCAAGGTAGGCACATTCTAGGAAGAAGGAACAGTTTGAAGAAAGGCAGGGAAAAGGCACAGTACATGGCCTCACCCCAGACTGCCCTTCTGTGTCTGCTATCACCCAGTCATGGGAAGCACTGAGGAAGCCTACTAAGTGACAGGATTGTGACAGAGAATATGTCTCATCCTTGTAGCTCAGCATGGCTCAGAGTGCTTTCTTTTTATAATCAAACCTGGACCACAGACATAAGCAGTCCAGGCAGTGTAGGACTTGACCCACCTTTAATCTGATCAACTTGAAGGGTTTGTCTAGCATTTATTTCAGGAAGAAGCTGAGTGTTGCCAATGAATGGTAAACAAGACAGATACTTGACCTCTTCTATGTTGTGCGACCTCCCTCATTGTCTCAGCAATTCCACTCTACCCCAAACTTGCATACCCATTCCTTCACTTAGAAAAGCAAAGAGGATTCAACCTGACCCAGTCTCTTTAGAAGGCAATTTAGGCATCACAAATGTTCCCTGTGATCTGTGTGTAGGTGAGGTCACATCATCTCCCCACCCTCAAGCAGCTTGTGTCAGCCACATCAAATGCTATTCCCAAGATAAGTTCTGGCAAAATATAATTATCATCATCATCTTACATTCCAGAATTTTTTGGTGTCCTAGTTTAGGCCAATAGAAACTACTGGAGCAAGGTAGATAAACTCCTGAGTTCAGGAATATATATTTATCAGGCACCTACTATATGCCAGGAGCTTTTATATGGGTTCTGTCTTCCAACCCTTCAATGACCCTAAGATATAGATATGGTCATCCTCATTTCACAGATGGAAAGAACAACACTGAGAGCTGTCATCATTTGCCCAAGGTCCCACAACTCAGGACCAGGACCTGAGTTTAGTCCCCATTCTGCTTTTTCCTTAATTTGCCCTGCCCTGCAGATAAGACCCTGTCTCCCTCTGTAGATGAGCTCCTGAAGGGAACAGATGATATGGATATCCATGGATATAGACCTGAAGCATGTTGAGTGTATCCCTTGTCCTAAGGTCATGCTGAAACTCTGGAGCAGAGGTACAGCCCTTACAATGGCAGATAAGGTAGGCTTGCCAGAGGCCTCTGCCCTTTCTGCCCAGCTCCCATTATAGTCCCTCTGTTTCCAGAAACTAAATCCCTCATTCCCTTTCTGCTATTTAGCACCATTTCCTCCAAGGGTTAAAATGGGAACCAAATAATTTATTTCAAGATCTTCAAAAACAAATTCAAATTTTTTTTAATTATGTCAAATTAAGGCCATTAAAAGTTAAGCTGTGTACCGAGAGCATTTTCCTGGGAAAGGTGCTGTAACATCATTATTTCTCCCCAAAACGCACTTACTGTACATTTCTCAAAGCCATCAGCCTTGATTGAAGGCTAATGAAAAAGCTGTCCTGCGTCAGTTTATTCCTTGTATCCATTAAGAATAATTACGGCTGAACAATTTTTGATGCCTGTAACCTTCGAAAGCGTTGCTAATGGCATTATAAATTGCTCCTTGTCCAATGACTACGGCGAGATGCTTAATTCAAAGGCGCTCTGTCAACAGGACTGATTTGTGTGGCTAATGAGTGCGTTTAAAACAACAGCCTCGGCTCATGCATCCGAATGTCAATAAGAGGACGAGGTTCAATAAGGAGGCTTGTCCGTAATAATTAGCAGGGACAAGCACTCGAATCAGGTCCATTGTGGCTTTCAAAGCCCTGGTCTCAGGCAACCCTGGGGTCTGGACATAACTTTTCACTTCTGGACTGGGGTTGGAACCAGGAGCCAAGAGTCCAGGACAGGGGTCTCGAGCCAAAGAAGAAATGTTGACCAAGAAAAGTGTTCACACATCAGTCACCATTGACCAAGCACTTTGTCATTAATTCTGTAGACTTTTATTGAGCACCTACTATGTACAGGTGCTAGGGGATCCAGTGGTAAACAGGACAAAAATAGACTCTGACTTCTCTGAGTTTACCAGGGAAGGGTCAGCAAACAATGAGCTAAAGCATAACCAGCAAGGCTGGCAAGTGTGCTGGGGAAGCAATGGATGCCATAAGAATAGCAAGCAGGGTACCTTAAACAACCTGGGACCTGGGGATAGTGATGTTTAAGGTGAGGTAGAAGGATCATTAAAAGTTAGCTAGGAAAAGAGTGGAAGCATACCACTGTTAAAGGGAATAATCTCTCAGGAGTAAAAGATCCAACAAGAAAGTCATAGGAAGCCTACCTGTTGGAGTTATAGGAGGTGAAATATCAGGGGTTGGCAAATACCCCAGAAAGGAAGGAGTAAGAGTAAGGTATGCTGGGGTGAAGGAGCTTTACCAGAGGAAAAAGAAACTTTTTAACATCAAAATTTCTCTCCAGTCAGAATGCTCCCTCCTTTCAGTGCCAACGCCATCACCTTCAGGAAGTCTGCCCTGATTTTTCCTTGCTTTCTTGTTGGGCTACAAACTCCTAACTGGCAACTATACCTAACTGGCAACTAAGCTATACTTGCTAGCTTCACCTTTTCCCCTGCTTACATTCTAAGCCTGCATGTCATATAGACATTCATCTTATTAAGAATAGAGACAGAGAGTACCTATTCTTTAGTGCCTCAGGGGACCAACCACAAAGCTTGGTCTATAGATGGCCCTCAGTCAGGTTTGTTAGCTACTCCATTTAACTTACCCTTGTATTCCCACTGATGGTGCTATTCTCATGGTTAGCTTTAGTTGCATAAACCATTCTTTGGAAATTATCATGGGGTTGGAAGAGGTGTTCAGAGATGAGACTTGAGCCCTACCCTCCAAGACCACCCCCCACCCCCACACATACCCCTTCCTCACAGAAGGCATCCAGTAACTGTGTTAAACAACATGTCTTGCCGAGGTCCAAAGTTCCTGAAAAGAAGGATAAGAAATGGTGCTTTGAAAACCCAGCTTTTAACATGCAACTATGGGATAACGGAAGGAAAAGTTGGGGAATGGGAATGGCTTAGGTGTCTTTGAGTTGGGAAGTGACATGGGCAGACAAGTCATGCAAGAAGTTGCCTTTGAATGTGTACAGGGAAGGAATTAGAAGGGAAAACATAACTAGGAAGGAAAGTGGTGGAGAGCTCAGAACTCAACTGCCTGGGTCCAAATCCTACCCCTACCCACTGTGAGATTTTAAGCAAAAGTAACTTCACCTGCTGTAGACTCGGTTTCTTCTCCTGTAAAATAGGAATGATAACTGAACCTATTTTATGAGTACCATATGGGGTTATAGTGAGAATGTGTGTGAAGGGTTTTGCATCGTTCCTGGCATTTATTTAGTACAGACATTACTGCTGTCACTGCTTTTCCAAAATAAAAAAATAAATCATTTTATCAAATAAGAAAAAATGCAAAAAAAAAAAAAAAGGAAGAAAGAAAAGCAAAGTCATGCAGCACGCTTAGCTAGCATGGAGTGCAAGAGCACCCAGCCCAACATACAGCCCAAACCAGAATGCTTTCTTCCATCCTGGTGCCTCCCAGCACAGCAGCAGAGGTGTGCATCCTCCAGAGCTGTGCATGGATATGTACATGCATGTGCTAGTATGTGCGCCTTTGCAGGTGGGGGGGGCATAGCATGAGGACTGGGTTGGGCACCACCACACACCACCGTCAGATGTGGGGCCTTGTCCCAGAGCAGCACTGGGCCTGCTTGCAGGGCTCCAGGTGTTCGCCTGCAGGAGCCCAGGAGAGCAGACTTGATGGGGGCCGCCCCCCCCTCCCGCCTGCCGGCACCCTGAACCTCCAGGGGCTCTCCAGGTGCAGAGGCAGCGGGCAGATTTCAGAGGATGGGCTGTCATGATCTGTCTCCCCCCTTTTGATGGCAAGCCTCAGATTTCTATCTCAGCAAGAGGCGCTAGGAAAATCCCGAGAGGAAATGATAAACTGGGTGTTTGTTTCAATCAATCTCCAAAGAGAGATTTCGTTCCCCAAGCGTTCGCTTCTACTCCTGCCAAGAGATAGAAAGGAAGCAGTGTTTAGATCTGTGCTTGGTCTTCTGCTTTTCTGCAGGACAGTTCATACCTGGGCAACCTTACCTTGATGAACAGAGTTGATTTTCACCTTTGTCTCCACAGACCTCTCATCCAATCTTAAAATGTTCTCTTCTTCAGGCTTCCATGACAACTCTTCTGCATTGGCTCTACAACCTCTGGCCCAACCTGCTTGGTTTCCTAGACTGGCATTTTTCCCTCTGCCTGTCTCACTATCATCTAGACTACTGTCATCCGCATCCTGTGTTCTTGCCCCCCAGCCCTGTCCTTGGCTAAGACCAGCCATCCCAAAGCTTCATCAGCCCCAGCTACACAGCCCAGCCTCACTCCAGTCAATACTCATCTGCCCTGCCCCACACAGCCCAGTGCCCTTAGATCAGCTCTGTTCAGGTGATTTTCAGGGGACTCAGGGTATATACGTCCAAAATAAGCACCACCATCATCCTCCCCAATCAACTGTCTCTGTCCTCCATCTCATTCAACAGTGTCTCACTCATCAGTTAACCAAGTCAGAAGTTAGAAAGAAAATCTGGGTTTATATCCAGGCTCTACCACTTACCAGCTGTGTGACCTTCTCAAGTTCCTTAACTTCTCTGAGCCTCATCTCCTCATCTGCAAAATGGGTATAAATTAATTCCTACCAAATGAGTAGTTGTAACCCTAAATGAGTGAATACATGTAAAATTAGAAGAGTAATCAATATCCAATCAATGACTAATTGGCTCAGTCACTTAATGTGGTTATTTTCCCCTAACCATACCTCCCTTCTACCATAGTGCCTGTACTCATAAGTTCAGGGTTTGCTTCAAACATCACCCAACTACTCCACCTTCCGCTGACTCATCTTACCGCTTCATATACAAAAGAGTGAGCCTAGAGAACAAATTGCACTGTCATGTGCTGGGTGAACCCTGGGGAATACAAAGATGTGAAGTATATATATAAATAAATTATTAAAAAAACAATTGAAATACTTCAACATTAAATATATTCATTGCAATTTTGCCTCAAAAAAAATCTCATACTGTCACCCACTCGGGGCACCACATCACCTTTGGGTCAAAGTTCAGCTGTCTGACCTGGCGTCGTCAATGAGTCCTTCAGAGACTTGCCCCCGCTTCTTACCCAGCATCTTCTCTTACCGCCAACCCCTCTGAGCTCTGGGCTTGAGCACAAATAACTTGCTGTTTTCTCCAAAAGCAAGGTCTCTGTTCCTGCACCTGTTACTCCCACTACCTGACCCTCCTTATCTGAATCACTCCTGCCTACTCTTCAGGCCAGGGGAGGCCTTCTATGGGGGGAATGCTATGGTTCACCCTCCAGACCCCCCCTCAGGACCAAGGGTCTCACCCCCCAACTCCAGAGCAGAAGCATCAGCTGCTCCCTCAGTTACCCCTCTCCCAGAGACACCTCTGTCCAACCACTGGCCAGTATGAGGCTTGAAGGTCCAGCTCCCTGGGTGGTTCTGGACCGCTCTGGTTCCAGAGTCCCCTATCGGTCACCATGGCCTCTGGAGACATGTTTAGCAAGTAAAGTTCTCCCCTGCCAATCCTGCCCCCTTACTTCTTCACGGGTGTGGGTTCTAAGAATACATATCTGGAAGCAACCCCTCTCCCCCACATATCCATGCAGGGCCCTTCACCAGGGAACCTGACCTAAGACATCACCTAAAATGTCCATCCATCCTGGCTGGGTTAGGTCCTGGAGGCCTCAAAGCCCCTCTTCTCCCTTCTGTCAATGCCCCCAACACAGCATCAAGTGATGTGTCCTTGTCCAGTGTTCACTAATAGGAAGTGGTTCAGAGGGACCAGATTGTCATCTCTGTCTCTACAACATCTGGTCTGGCCTCATTGTTACCCTGATATTTAGAAATCCCCATTTCAGCAGGGGATTTTTTTTTTGAGGTGATATTGGTATACAACACTGTATCTGATTTAGGGAAATAGGTTCACACCGCCTCAGATGTTTATCACCACAACACCCCCACCATCAAAGCACCCCTAATCCTTTACCTGAGACCACTGCTTAGACCACTTGTTCCCACTCCCACCCTCCCCCCACACTAGTAGCCTCAACTGAAGCTGGGGTTTTTGATGTGGTTTATAAAACAAATCATCAAACATCCCACTCAGTCATTACCAAGTGGGTTCATTCTATCCTTGAACCTGAAGGATGGAGGAGGCTCGGAGGTAAGAGATGGGAAGGATTTGAGAAGAGATGGGGGAGAGCAGAGATCAGGGGGTAGATGCGGTTTAGTAGGCATTACCCGACAGCCACAAGACTCAGTAACACGAAACACCACGTTTCACACTTTGATGCAGCTGCTTATATGGCAAATAAACATGTGAAACATGCCTGTGCCTTAGCAGAGTATTGCTGGGTGCCTCAACAGCTCTCAGCTGACCCAAAAGGAAGCTTGTCCCAGCCTAGCCACCCTCAGGTGGCCCTTTTCTGCTTCCCCCAGCCTCATTTCTTGTCTTATATCTTCCACCCAGCCCCTTCCTCAGACATGGAGCCTGCTCACATCTTCCTAACATCCTAGAAACAGCTCTTGCATGCAATGACCATCCCCACCTAGACTGTACAGGAAGGTCCTCCTGAATTATATAGGGGGACAAAGGCACTTAGTCCTTTTCCTTTTCTCCTCCAGGTTCTTGGGTTTGGGGCTTTGGGGTATCATTTTACAGTTGGATCCACTGTTGTCTGTGTCTTAAGCAAAACATGAGCTCCATGCACGGGGAACACATCCAGCTGTCCCCAGGACAGCCCTTGGCCTTGCTCAGCGTATACCTGCAGACACTGTTGGCTGAGGTGGTGAGCTTGGATGCTCTGCCTCTGAAGGGGCTAGGCCACACTCTGGGTATCATCTCTCACTCCCAGACACATGGGTTGGAAAAGCTAGAACACCCTGGAAGTTCTGGAAAGCATGGATCTGGGCCTGGTCAAGGTTTCCAGAGCTGAAAGGAGAAGATACCAATGAATGGGTGGGGAGAGTTTCCAATCAGATAACACTCGGAGAATGTGTTGTCTCCCTCAGTGGTGATTTGTAGTTATAGTGTCCATAGGATACAAGCATTACCCCAATCAATAGCATGCCTACCTTACCCTGAAGTCAAGTATGAACAGCCCTCCAAGTTTCAGATGTTCGCTGAGACCCAGATATCTCCTAAGTTCCCTCCAGCTCCAACATTCCTTGATTCAGTGACATCCTGGATCTTATCTGGGGGTCCAGCCACAACTCTGGCCATGGAACCCACTGTTGACCCTGGAAGATCCAGTCATGCCCAAGAAGAGGAGCCATAGCTGAAGATAATAGAGGCATCTCTTCCCTTTAGAAGGGTTCACCCTGACCCTCCCAGGCTGGTTTGCACCTAGAGAGACCCAGCCACTCCACCCTTCAGTTAGGCATTGTCCCCAAAAACTCCCAGGAGCCCTAAGGCGAACCCTGAGGTGCCATTTACAGATGGCTGACATAACATGCCTGATTGGGCTTCCAGAATTCAGAGTGTCACAGATACAGAAGTTACTATTATTGTGGCTATTGTTATTCTTGTATTTCTTATTTTTTAAGGAACCATTCCCTTTGTTCAAAGAAATAGATTCAAGAGTAAGTCTGAATATAGGAAATTTCAAATAAGCCATTGAATAACATCAGTGATTGCTTTTTTAAAATATCATTTTTTATTCTAGAAAAATCTCAGACTTGTCCATCAGAGATTAAAGTAAAAAGATAGATGATCAGGATGTCTTTGAAGTTTTATTTTTCAATTAGCCCATATGTATGTTTTAATTCACAAAGCACGTGTTAGTACTGGGAGTGGAATAGTGTATGTGTGCACCTGTATAGACATACCTTGGCCATGATGCCTTGATTTTTAGTTCCCCAAGGGCAAGGGATTCTGTCTTCTTCCCTGTCCCCTGCACAGAGCCTGGCACATGACTGATGCTCAATAATTACTTGTTGAGTGAAAGAAAGTGAAGACAGTCCGGTCAATAAGAAAGAGCTGATGTAGCAACCTTCCCCTGGGCAGCGTCTTGATGGCCGGTGACCATCTGTCAGTTACCAGCAGTGGGGGTGGGGTAGGAGAAAGAAAGGGACAGAATTGTTAATGCTGGAATCCCAAGAAGTACCAGAAACTATCTCCCAGGGTTGTCACTGCCACTACCCCCCTGATAAGAGGCTGGCATCTTCTCAATCCTCCACATCTCATGAAAGATCACACACACACACACACACACACACACACACACACAGTGGCACCTCTGGGAACCTGAGCCATCTCATTCCTTTCATTCTCTGAAGACTCCTGGATCTCTGTCTACATTCTGGAGGACCTCAGTGTTGGGACTAATGATCTCTCCAACCCCCTAGACATTGAGGAGATTGTGCCAGCTTGGGAAAATAGCCACATTTTTTCAGCACCCACGCACCCCATCAACAGGAGGAGCCCTTTTCTCTGCCCCTTCACTTTGGGCCCATCTTTTGATTCTTTTCAGCAAAACAAAAGCAGAAAAGCTGATGTTGCACAAATTCTCAACCCAGGACAGAAGTGGATGATGAGAGATGCAATATCCCATTGCCAGTCAAACTCCAGACATGTGAGTGTGCCTGCCTTAGAGCTTATGACCTCCAACAATGAGTGAACCCAGCCAAGAACAGCCAAGCCTTGCCAAGATCAGCCTTGGACTCTTAACTTGGGAGCAATAATCAATTGTTGTTTGAAGTGACTAGGTCTGTGGGTGGTGTGTTATGTTCCAGTGATCCTCTGCACAGCACTTCAGCCACTCTTCCAGGACCCTTCCACCATGCTGTACATACCTTGAAAATGGGCAAATCTGTCTCCCCACTCTCTGACCATAGTTGCTCACTGTCTGGCCCCTCACCCTCTTATTTTCACCTACCGTTCAGTTTCATCAGAACCATCACCTTTTTTTATTGATTACACACACACACACACACACACACACACACATTTTAAAAACCACTAACCTCTTCTTCGCCCCTATTTTTTCCCAATCTGCCCTTCCTGCCTTTCTTTGTTTCCAAACCCACTAAGATTCCATAATCTTACTACATCTCCCACCCTATTGCCCAAGCTGTCCATCCCTTTCACCTTTGCCCTTCTGTCCACCCTTAGAGAAACCCACTCCTGGGTGAATTCAACAATTCACCTGCTCTGCTTCAGCACCCATGCAGCCAAACACTATGTAAGAAATCATCACCCTAGGGGAGTCCCCGCACAAAAACTTAGGTCACAACCTCAGGCCTGCTATTGCCTAACACGTCACCAGGGCTGCCCCTGTTGCCTTTCTGTTATGATGCTTTAGGCCCATCCAAGCCTTCATCCTACTCTCTTCTTAATGCTGACACACTCTGGAGGCAGTGATCTCACCTCCTGCTTCACCAAGAAGTGGGACCACCAACATACTGGCCACAATGAACTTGCCTCTTTCTCTAGGCCCCTCTCTTTCTCTCATTTTGCACAGTCAGAAAGTCCTCTTCCAGCTGGGCACGGTGGCATGTGCCTTTAATTGCAGCCTATGGAACGAGGCCAAGACTGGGAATCACCTGAGTCCGCAGGTTCAAGACCCACCTGGGGCAACATAGCAAGACCTAGTCTCAAACAATAGCTGAGTGTGGTGGCATGTGCCTGTAATCCCAGCTACCTGGGAAGCTGAGGCTGGGGATCGCTTGAGTCCATGGTACCCCAGGCAATGTGAGCCTGCAGTTCCCCAGGCAAAATAGCAAGACCTAGTCTCAAAAAAAAAAGTCTTCTTCCTACCTAAGGTCACCCCAGTGACGATAAGTGTGGCAAAGAGGTTAGGAGGATAGGTTCCAATGTCAGCTGACCTAGGTAGTTAGAAAGTCCCTGAGCATACACCCAGGCCTGCAACAGACCAGAGAAGTAGAGGTCTAAGAGCAAAGAGAGCTCATCCCTCTCCAACAGAACATCTCCTCCATCTCTCAGTCTCCATGTCTTCTCTCTTGTGTTATTTATCTTTCTAAGTGTGTCTGTCACCCAGATTCTCATTCTCTCTCTCTTACTCCCTCCACCTTCTCTTCAAACACACACACCAAACACAGACACATGCACACACATACCACACACACTCTTCAGAGTACAGCCCCAGGGGGTGAAGAGAGAGAGTCTGCAGGATGGGCAAGGATCCTATCATGGACCTAGCTTTGCCCAATAAGGGGTCTGAGATTAATCCCGGTCAGTGGGGAGCCTGAAGGGATTCTAAACCAGGCAAGGACACAGTCCAATTTGCATTTTAGATAAACGCTGTGGGAGCAGAGTAAAGAAGGGGATGAGACAGGAGACAAAGAAACAGAATGGGGCTGTGCTAGAGATCCCAGCAAGAGATGATGGACTGCCCTTGAGGAGGAAGGCAAATAGAGAGAGCAGATAGTTAGGGGAGATTTTAGGGAAGTAGAAAGAGAAAGATTGCAGATGGGGAGACAAAGAAAAGATACATAAAAGTGACTAAAAAAGAAGAAAGAGACAAAGATATAGAAAACAAGAAAGGAAAAGAGAAACAAGACAACTGGAGAGAGAAAGAAGAGAACGAATTCCACCTCTGCAAACAAAATGTCTGAGGAAACCTAACAGGAAGTCCAAGTGATAGGAAGTCCAAGTGACAGGAAGTCCATAGAACTTTGACTATCTCCTCCCTCCAGGACCCCCTGGCTCTCCTCTCCCACTGGGGTCACCTCCCACCCATGATCTCTGATCTCAGGTGCGGTGAGAGGTGACCGGAAAGCAGGGATGAGGGAGAAGGGAGGGAGGAGCAAGGGTCTGCCACCTCCAGGCAGGCCCAGGAAGGCCAAGGCCAGCCTCAGCCTAGTGCCCTCACTGGCTTTTATCTGCAGTTTCAGCCTTTCTGTGTCCAGAGGCAGATTTATAACCAGGTGCACATTTGAGTTTATAAAGGGGAAGCAAGGCAGAGTCTGCCTTTTCCTGTTTGTGCGATCCCTGAAGGCCCAAGTCTCTATGAAATAACCAGGGGTTCATGCCTGGGAAAGGGTGGAGAGAAAAACCTTGGGAAAGTGTGGAGCAAAAAAGCTGAAGGAGAGAGAAGCTCACCTTGGGGAACAACATAAGAATCCAGCTAGAGTCAGGCTGCTGGGTTTGAGATAAGCCTTTGAGCCAGCCAAGGCCAAGGAGCAGCAGCAAGGCTCTCCTCAACCCAGCTATCCTCCTCTCCGACATGGGAGGAAGATCCCAGTCCAGCTCTCAGCCCCTTCTCCCCAGTGGGGAGCCACAGAGGCCTCCCTGGCATTGAAGCTGCCCCTAGGAGTCAAGCCAGGTCTGAAGCACCCCAGGCAAGTCACTGGGTCCTTCCAAGGTGTTTCCTTTCCCACCCTAGGGGTCATGCACCAAGAACACCTGCTGAAGTCACCTCTGTGGAAAAGTCCACTGGGAGAGTGCGATGC
Source organism: Uropsilus gracilis (assembly GCA_004024945.1). NCBI lineage: Eukaryota > Metazoa > Chordata > Mammalia > Eulipotyphla > Talpidae > Uropsilus > Uropsilus gracilis. Next base: position 17,797 of record PVHY01013087.1, on the reverse strand, counting down.
ATCTGCCATCTGCCCAGGTGCCTGAGGAGATGGTCAAGCCCTCAACAGAGCCTGTCTCAGCCCCTGAAATGTTCACCCAAGGTATCAGACTCACACCAGGTCTGGCTCATGTGGCCCCTTGTTCTTGCTGTGCACACTTTGTCATTCTGCAGAGCTAGGAAGATTCAAGATTCAGGGTGCAGGCTTCAGGGAAATTGTGCTGCCTCTTGAACTGGTCAAGCAGGAACCTGCTGCCAGGTCAGTGCCAGGCATGGAGACTGGGCAGGCTATGGGAAAACAGAATGGGCTGGGGGGCCCTCCCCAGAGAGCCTGGGCCACTTCACAAAAGAAAATGCACCTTGAGAAGCACCTCTCCATTGAAAGGAACATTTAACTGATGGCTCCTGGCCAAACCTCAAGAGCCAGCAGTCAAGGACGGAGAGTAGGCCTGGCGCTGGACCCAGAGGAGGGGCTCTCAATCAGTCCAGCCGTCTAGGCCAGCCTGCTGATGCCCTCCTGAGACCACACCCACATGACCACACTCCCCAACAACAAAAGGAAGCCAGGGGCCATATTGGGGGGGCTGGGGCAAGAAGACCTGAGCAGCGTGAGGAGGAGCGTGATTCTGTCCATAAACATCTCAATAGCGTGATTAACTGAGCATCACAAATTGTAACCCTTTCCTTTAATGCACTTTCCCTGAATTACCGCGAAGAGCCAGCGGCCGAGGAGCCCGTACAAATTGCTGGAATGGGCAGTTAAGCGGGGAGGTCGGAGGTTAAATGAACACGGTTGTTTATGAAGACACAGCCCGAATCCATTTGCATTTTAATATTCTCTCAGTGAGACGGAAAGCCACTTTGAGGACAGCTTGTTTGGAAATCCCATTAACGGGTTATTTATGGGGCTCGTGGCTGCGTGACCCTTGCCCTTGTTTTGTTAAACATGCACCAGACATGAATCAGACGGGCAGCGGGCTAGCTGCTATTGTTTCCCGTAGCACAAAATGTCATCCGATTCAATTATTCTGAAGCTGACACTTTCTGAATTATCACCCTCATAATGCTCAATTTTCCCTTTTTTCCCCTTTGGTCAACCCGATTATTTCTGTCTTTGTAGAAAGCTCACTCTCAGAGCAGCCATTCCGCTGCCATCAGCTGTCAAGGGGCCGGGAGGCCACCTTCCAGGGCTGGATGAGGCCCTGGAGGCTGCAGCCTGGCCCTGGGGAGGGACCTGCGCCCGACGCTCTGGTCAGGGGATCAGCTCTGGTCCGTGCTCCCCCGAGCACTGGATTCTTGGGCTGTGTCACCCGGTCTCTGAAAAAGCCTTTAGATCAACATTAAAATTGATTTCTCTGGGGAAAAATGAGCTGGAAACGAATCATAAAGGAAAAAAAGCCAAAGGATATTGTGGCACGTGGGGTTTCTTCATGAAAAGTTCAGCAGTTTTAAAAGCCTTGTAGGCCCTCAAGGCAGAGCCTCCTTTGAACCTAAATGATATGTGGGGGCAGGGTGTCCTCAAAGAAGTGGGGGAACCCCCAGTGAAGAGTTGTCTCACACTCAAATACCTGCCGTCGAGAGACAAATCTCTCAGCTCTCCCCAATAGCTTCATCTCAAAATGGATTCATTTAAAAGCAGAAGAGAAGCCGGGCACTGTGGGTCTTGCCTGTAAGCTTCAGCCTATGAAGCGGCTGGGGTTGAGGATCGTGGTTCGAGTCCCACCAGGAGCATGTAGCGAGACCTAGTCCCAAAAAAATAGCTGGCTGTGGTGGTACGCACCTATAATCCCAGCTACCTGGGAAGCTGAGGCTGGGGACTGCTTGAGTCTGTGGTACCCTGTGGGCAATATGAGCCTGCAGTTCCACTGGGCCGTGGTATTAGGGCTGAGCACTTTCTGGGCTCTCGCCCAGGTCCTCCGTGAGTCGACAGGGGCATCCCACGGTTCTTCCTGGCTCAGGGCCTCGGCGAACTTCTTTCTGGCCAGAACTCTGCTTTTCAGCCCAAGGCCCAGCTCCTTGTAGCCAAGCCTTCTGCAAGCTGGGTGCTGAGGAGGGGGTGATGGGTGCCTTGCACCTCTCTCCCCCCAATGCCATCTCAGCCATTGTTTCAGAGCAAGGGAGGACTTTAAAGAACATCCCAAAACACTTGGGGATACTCTGAACCAGAGAAATGAGAGCAGGGATGAGACTTCAGTCTGCGAGACAGAGTCCCTGACTGGCATTTGACTGGAAGAGAAGGAACACCAGAGTATAAGATGCAGCCGCTTGAGCTGGGACATAGAAAACCAGCACAGGGACAGGGCAGCGGTGCCCTTTCCCAGCTCCCATGCCCACCAGGAGAGTTCAGAAATTGAAACTACCTGGAGCTGCCCTCCAGGCAACTTGGGAATCAGCATGTACCCCCTGCAGCTCCTTCGTCCAGGCCATCTCCAATGTGCTTTGCTCAGCATCAAGATCCTGTGGGTTAAGGTCCACAAAGGAGCTTACCTACCTGCCTTTGGGTTCTCGTGTCCTCTCTCCCCTGCCTTCACCCTGGACTCAAATCCTTATCTCAGAGTCCTCTTTTGGGGATCCCCCTCTATGAACGCTATCCTAAGGGCTCCCTGGGGGTCAGGCCCTTCATGTACACCCCCCCCTCAGAAGACTCTTGAGCTCAGTGCTATTACAATGCCACTTGCAGAAGATGAGGCTTGAGGCTGGGATGTTAAGTTCTTGTTGGAAATCAGAGAGCTGATAGGGAGCAGAGCAAGGATTCACATTCAAGCAGCATCTCCCCCAAACCTACGCACCCGTTTCACTGGAAGGCACACCCAGGTCACTGCACTTGGAGGGAGAAAGCCCCATTGTCTGGGGTGGGGGGGGGCTCTGACCTCAGCAGACCACTCAGGTGACCCCCCACAGGCCCAGCCGGGTGGGCATGGGCAGTCACAGCCAGGCCAGGTGCCAGTTCACAAGAACACCTGGATGCTTTGGGAACGCTCTTCCCACCACTTTCTGCAAAAGCCTTTTGACCAAGTTTAAAATAGATTTCTCCTTATGAATTGGCCGTCAGAGGAATTCTCCTCCAGTGGTTAATTCAATCTTAATAGAAGCCGATTTTTTTTCTCCCAGAAGAAAAGGGAACAATACATCTTTAGAACGGGTTTATAAGTGTCATGATTTTTCTACTAATTTACGCTGCATTCTCTGCTTTAAAATGTGAAATTACCTCATTGTGTCTCTGAATATCCCCCGTGCTTGGGCCTGAAATTAAGCTCGCCGTAGAGAAGCCTAAATGACCACAATTTTCTGTGTGAAATGCCCTGATTGCAAGTGCAATCCCGAGCAATCCCGAGCCCTTGCAGCCCAGCTCCTCTCATCACTGATTGGCCTTCCTCAAAATACCTGGGCTACCTGCCCGTGGGGGAAGGGGTGGAAGTCACCCGTAGGCTGTCTGGGGTCGCCACAGCAGACACCACCCCTGCCCAGCCTAGCTAGCCCCCCAGGAATCAAAGAACACATGCTCCCCTCTCAGCCACCAGAACTTGTGTTGGGTCAACAGGGTGACCTTGTGACAAAAGGCCAGGCATTTTTGACCCATTTCTGACCCATCTCTAACCACCAGAGTGAAGGTTTTCAAACTCTCAATGGCATGATTGCCCTTCATTTTTTCTGGGTTGTTCTGTGGTCCCCAGTTTCTGGCCTCTGGTGGGAGATGCAGTGTCCCCGGCCCCAGGCCCCTGGGCTGCTAGGCAGTGAGTATTGAGGGGCCCGAAGTCACACTCGCCATGCTCAAGTCCAGGTGGGACCACACGCTGTGTGTCTGTGTGACACTGGGCACGTGACTCCTGGTGTCCTGATCTGCCCACGGGAGACAAAGATACCACAGTAACAGAGCTGTCAATGGAGTAACAGAACAGAGTTAGCTGAGTGTCTGGCTGGGCCCGGAGCTCAGTAAAATATTAATGGGTCTGAATCTCAGGCCATATATTCAGGTGTGCAAGAATTTGGATTTTATATTTTTCTATCGCCTCACTAATAGCTACTAATGATAAGTTTCCATCATGTGAAAAATGCTCACTTGGCCAAAATAATTCTTAGGCTCTGTGAAAACTATGCTGGTTGCCAGAGGGGGAGGAGGGGCTGAGGAGGAAGGCAACAGGGCTGTGGCCCTGGAACTCTGAGACAGGGCGAGTACATGACTGGCAAATCAATAAAGTTTGAGAAAAATGGTAATTTTTTAAAATCTGAAAAATAAATGTTCTTTGAGGTGAAAGTGGAACTGAGAGCTATTGAGAAACTCAAGTTGGCTCAACGTGTTTGTTTTGTTCCGTTGTCCAGAAGCAGACACCCCCGCCCCCACTTCAGGTTTCCAGGCAAGGGGTTCCAGGGGTTCCAGGGCCTCTGGTCTGAGACACCACTACTGGTAAACTGAGCACAGACCTCATCAGGGGGCCTGTCCTCAGGAAGCTCTTCTTCCTCCAGCAACTAGTCCCTAAGGGCCAGCGCATCCTTCTGGGCCTTTTTAATCAGTTTAGTTTTGGGAACAGACAGCAGGTACCTTCAGCAGCAAGGTCCTGCCTGGGACAGCAGAGAACAGCCTCACGCCAGCTGTGCCCAAGACTGAACCTGGGAAGTGCAGGCTCAGGAAGCATCAGAGGGGAGATGTTAGCTAGAATTTCTGTCACACAGAGAACCACCAACCGAGTGGCTTAAGCAACAGAAATTTACTCTCCTGGTTCTGGAGGCTGGAAGGCCAAGACCAAGGTGTCGGACAGGGTTGGTTCCTTCTGAAGACTGAGAGGGAGAGTCTGTCCTGTGCTTCTCTCCCAGCTGCTGGAGGGTTGCTGGAAGTCTTTGAAATTCCTTGGCTATTAAGCCCCTATCTCTGCCTTCATCCTCATGTGGTGTTTTTCCTGTGCTTAGCTCTGTATCCAAATTTCCTCTTTTTATGAAGCCTTCAACCGTATCGGATAAGGCCTACCCTGCTAACCTCATTTTATTTTATTTTTTAGATTTTTTAAATTTTCATACAACATTGGTCATGTTCATATAGTTATTAGTCCCTTTATGGCCCTCCCTATATCACCTTCCTCCCTCCTTCTTCCCCCCTCCTCCCACACAGGTTACTCCAACTCCTCTCTCACTGGAAGTTGTTGGTTGATGCTTGGCTCACTGGTCTCTTTTTCCTGGAGTTACATCCTCTTTTCCTGGGTGAGAACCTATGCTCCTGGAACACAGCCATCAGACTGCTGGATTTCCAGGGTTTTCCATGAGGTGGGCAGCCAAGCCTTGCACAGTAGGAACTTCTCATAGGTGTGGCTCTCCAGGCTCCTTTGTTGTGGCACTTCCTACAGTGACAGTCATGTTGGCTGTCTCCTTGCCGGGTTTTTTTTTTTTTTTCTTTTTTTGAGACTAGGTCTCACTATTTTTGCCTGTGGAACCGCAGGCTCACGTTGCCTGGGGTACCACAGACTCAAGCAATCCCCAGCCTCAGCTTCCTAGGTAGCTGGGATTACAAGCATGCGCCACCACGCCCAGCTATTTTTTTGGAACTAGGTCTTGCTAAGGGTCCCAGGTGGGACTTAAACCATAATCCCTAACCCCAGCCGCTTCATAGGCTGAAGCTTACAGGCATGTGCTACCGTGCCCAGCTCCTGGTCAGGTTTGTCCCTTGGTGCTGCTTCTGTCCCATATAGCTCTAGTATCCTAGGTTGGGAACCCAAGCTAACCTCATTTTAACTTATTTCTGTAAAGTTCTAAATAATGTCACATTCTCAGCTACCATTTGGTCTAGGACTTCAACATTTGGAGGAACACAATTAATTCAAGCCGTAACGTCTAGATCCCCGCCCCTCCCTTATTTCATAGATGAGGATGCTGAAGGCAGAGCAGAGGAAGAAAGGATTTGCCAGCACAATCTGCAACCTAATGATAGAGGTGAGACTCCTGTTCTGGACTTTGTCCCATCCTCCGACCTCTTGATGGCAGAAGCCCAGGAGAAGCTTGAGAGGCCTAAGGGGAAAGATTTGGCCATGACCCAACAGGGCTGACAGGGACAACAGCTCTGATGGGTCCCATTCAGACCCAGACGCAGGTCCGTGCATTCCAGCTCCAAGCTGAATGTTCCTAATGGTCAATCAGGACACCCCAAAGAGCTTTTTAACAAACATCATTCATCTTTTTCCAATGCCAGTGATGGGCCTGGCTCACACACAGGGAACGCAAACCCTAGATGCAGCATTAAAATGATTTTAATGCTCACCGTCGAGTGCCAAAGCCTGGGTCTCCCGTCTCCACCACAGCCCATCTTGACATGGGAGTTGGGATCCTGAAAGGCAATTTTGTTAATGCTACTGGGAGGAGCATGCAGGTCTGGAAACTCATCCATCATCTTAACACGCTCAGGGATGGACTGGGAAGATAAAGCTTTCATCTTCTCTGCCAGGCGGAGCCTCTTCAATTAGGCTCTAAGGGATGGAGGGGAGGGGAGGAGCTGGGCCAGTGCCCTGAGGGTGGAGGGAAGAAGATGGAAATTCCTCCTGTGCAGAAGAACCAGTACAGTGGGGGAGAGACAGCAAGACCCCCCCATCCTGTAAAATAAGGAGAGGGAGCTGCCCCAGCTCTGAGTTTCAGAGAAGCTCCTGCAGAGTGAACAGGAGTGGTAAGGGGTAGGGGGGTGCCTGTCTTCAAGGCACCCAGAGTTCTTCAGGGACCCTTTCCCAGAGAAAATTGATAGGACAGGAAGGGACCCTGCTTCAGGAAAACCACCAGTCTGAGTCCCAATTGCCTCCACCTGCCAGTGTCCCCAGTCCAGGAGATGGGCAGCTCGGCTGTGCTGCCAGCTGCCTGGAGGGGTTCCCCGCCTTGGGGTGAACATGGATCTTGGCAACCGTGTCCTATGGGGCCTTTTTAAGTATCTTCTTGCCCTTCTGGCATTCTCCCCTCAGCCACAGACCTGCAGGAGGAGCTCCAGTCCTCATGGGACTTGGAATAGCATCCAGGCCATCATGCCTGCTCCTCAGCAAGGATAGTCCCCTCGCCTCACCCTGTAGAGCGATCAAATATCCCACAGACAGGGAGGAACAGGAGCCTTCTCTCTTCCCACACACCTGCTCATGATCCTCTGAGCACAGTCCCCTCTCCATGGTTGTGCCACCAAGAGAGGTCACTGGATTCAGGTACGACCAGATACCAGGTGCTACCTGCACCTGCAGGTGACTTCCTCAGAGGAGAGGTTCAAGTACAAAGCAAAGTTACCTAGACTTGGACTTCAGGAGGGGACATTTGTACTGCCACTTACGTCCTTATCCTGACACACGGCCACTTGCCAGGACTGAACTCTCCCAGGGTCAATTGATTATTGATGGAGCTACCAATAAGTCAATGAGGGATTTACTGAGCAATATCCACTAGGTGCTTCATGGGCCTTGCCTCTGCCAGCCAGTCACAAAGCATATATTAAAAACCCTCAGGAATAGCAATAGCAGCAATAATAATAATGGCAATGACTAGATATTGAGCACTTTTTAATTATTCTAAACACAGCACCTGTTGTAATTCCCTGACTTTCTTGCCAGCTTCATCACCCATCTCCCTGCCTCTGACTTTTAGCCCCAGGAATGCCCGTCTCCCCACCATGGGTTTCATATCACGCACCAGGCCGTTTCCCCACCCACAGTACCTTTTCCGTCCTCCTAGACTGACCAGGCTGCAGGTGTCAGCTTTGGACCGCCTCCTCAGGATGCTCACCTGAGCCCCACCTTCAGCCCAGAGTCCTTCCTGCAGTTTTCAACTGCATCCGGCTGAGATGGAGGCTTCACCCACAGCAGACATCTCTAATGGAGCACTGCTTCTGAGAACTTTTCAAAGCTCCTGGCAAGAAATGTCTGCCACGAGTGCATAAGGCAGGTGATGAACTGAGATCCTGGATGTGTGGGGTTTAGTATAACACCTGGCTGCTGGAGGCACACTCAGTTCTGGTGTCACCACACATCAGCCCTGCCTGCCTCCCACCCTCTGTGATCCTTGTCTGTCACATTCTTAAGGGGGGGGGCAGGGAAAGAAGGACCTACCAGATGAAGAGCAGAGCAAGAAGAGAGGAGTGAACAAATAAAAGCAGGAGAACAAAGGGTCTAGGTTCTCTGGCCACAGCTCGGGGTGGAATCTATCTGTGCCAGACAGGGAATGGTGTCCCTCATGTGGGGAGAGGGGAGTGGGGGGGGGTGGAGGGTACACGGTTGAGTTCCTGTTCCTAAACCTTAACAGTGCCTACCACTTGCAGATCCTGACTGCTCCCCAGCACTGCACAAAGGACTTTATATGCACTGTTTACTTTTCCACCCTCCAGACCGCTGGATGGAGTTGGTATTATTATCCCAGGTTTGCCTGCAGTAAACGGAAGCTCCAAAGGCACCCGCCTGCCAAATGGGGAATCTGGGGTTCAAATACCTGGCTCCTTGCCTCCAAAGCCCCGCCTTTTCCCCATGGCACACTGGGCTTTTCTTGGTAGTCTTTGAAATAAAAGCTAAATGAGGGGCAGATATGGGGGGGAGAGAATAACAGGGGTAACAGTGAGGGCTGAGAGCCAGGTGGAATGAAGAAACAGGCCCTCAAGGTTTCAAGAAACTTAAGCAGATAAGAAAAAAATTGCTGAAAAAACAAATACAGACATCTAAGCAGCATCTGCCTGCCCACCCCCCATTTATTTTTTGTTTACTTGATCTCATCCTCCCCACCCCCCACCACTAACCTTCCCCTACTACCCATTCAGTGTTGCTTGGACAGAGAAAGGAAGAGTAGGAGGCTCCCTAAATCTCAGGTGACCAGGACTCTCCCCTTTCTTTCCCAAGACAGAAGCTGGTCCTTGCATTCTATGTAAATGAGCTGTTTGTAAATGTGCATCCATAATGGAAGAGCTGTCAGGTCAGGCTGGGGATTGGTTGGGAGGGAGGAGGACAATAGATTCCAGGCTCTGGGGTCAGGCCTAGGGGGAGGGGAGCACCTGGCTCAGCAGGACTGGCAAGGAGGAAACATAAACTGGGTGGGCCTGAGCTGGGTCAGGGAAAGGGAGTGATGAGGCCCCGGCCAGATCCTTGCTGAGACCTGGAGCCTTAGGCGCAGAGGTGACAAGGCGCAGGGAGCCTGTGGTGACAGCTGGAGTGGGGGGAGTGCCATGTGCCAGGGTGAGGAGGAGAGGCCTGGGGCTCTGGGGCAGCTGGGGCACCCCCTGGGTGCCAGGAAAAGGCCGCAGGGCAGCTTTGGAGCAGACACATTAGAAATTGGTGGGGAAGACACTCCAGCATCAAGGGCTGTGTGCTAACCATGATGCCCTGTATGTGTGTGTATGTGTGTGTGTGTGTGTGTGAGTGTGTGTGTGTGTGTGAGAGAGAATGAGAGAGAGGTGGAGAGAGAGAGAGAGAGAGAGAGAGAGAGAGAGAGAGAGAGAGAGAGAGATCCCAGGGTCCTAAACTGCTCTTGTCAGTAAAAAGTGGCCTATTCCAGTCCCACAAACCTTGACAAGCTCCACAGCGCTCCTGATCCATACAGTGATGCTGAATAATGGTAGCAATGATATTTAAGACTTTAATTGTAAGAAAAAAAAATCAAGCTGCCCCAGTTCACTTAAGCAGAAAGGAAAGCTTTGTTGTAAGATCCCAGATATCCCCAGAGCCCCAGGAGACGAGGCTGTTCCCTGCTACTCCTGCAGACTAGCTGCTTCCACTTTTCGGCAAATGGCAGAAAGTGCCAACCCACAGCCCCTGAACTCATAGACCTGAGTTTCTGCCCCTTGCAGAGGTGCAGCTTCCACCAAGGATGCTTTCTCTCCGATCAAATACGGCAGGAAATGGAGATGCTGCCCTAGTCATTTACTTGCACAGCCATCCTTTCATTCAGAATTGATGGTGTACTTTCCACGTGCCAAGCTCTAGTAGGGACTGGGAGTGACAGAAAAAGCCCTGCCCTCATGGAGTTTACATTCTCACTCAGGGAAGGCAGAGGAGACAGAACCAGTCAACGCACAAGAGGCCAGGTCCTCACATGGCAGGGCCAAGGGCAGCACGTGCCCCTGGGACCCGGGGAAAATGTGCTCTGCACAATGTGGCCAGAGACAGCCTCGGGATAACGCCAACCTGAAGGACAAGTAGGGGACAGGCAACCGAGCAGGTGAGGGAAACGCTCTTCAGACAGAGCAAAGCAGGTGCTGAGGGCCTGGGAGGGAGGGTGTAGTGAGAGGGAGGAAAGGCAGGGAGCTGGGTGCTGCCAGCACAAGTCAGCCATGGGGACAATGGGAGGAGGGGGGATCACTTGTGGGCCACTGGAGTGGAGAAGCTATGGGGTTCTGAGCAAAGGAATAGCATGGCCTGGCTGTGTCTCAGGGAGTCTTGCCTCCTGTGTGGCCTCATCCTCCCTGGCCTCCGCATTGCCAGCATCCTGGACTTCTAGCTTTGCCCCAGATGCTGAGACACCAGCAGACTCTTTGGGTGGGCTGCACTGAGACACTTTGCAGCACTTTGTGGGACTTTGCAGCTCTATCGCTGGACACCTTCTGCAGAGTTCGGGGTCCCAAATGCACAAGAAGGCCATGCGCAGGGCACAGAGGCAGAGCAGAGCCCCACAAATGGAAGGGGGGCAGGAATCCTCCGGCTCCCCCTCCACTCTGCACAGAGAACAACAACACACAGAAAGGCCGTCTCTGATTCGTCAAGGTCACTGGAGGGGTAGGCGATGCCCCAGATGTGCAGGGGAGCTGACACCCCACAAGGCAAACCTTGATGAGACATGGGAGGGAGCCTGAGACTCAGCTCCTTCTCTGGCCTCAGGCATCACTTGCCAGTCATAGTCATGTCTTTTGTATATGGTCCTGTGCAAAGAAGAGACCTAGGTCTTCCCCAAGGCCCTGGCTATTACAATATCTGTAGAGCTCACATTGTACTCCCAGGTTTGATTGGCCTCCGTCCTCCTTCCTTCCCTTGCATTTTCACTCTGGGATGGCTGTCTCTATTCACAGACTCCTCCATGTCCTGATTTCAGACTCTGTTTTCTGGAAACCAGAGCTTGGTGCTAGAGAAGGCAGAGAAGGTCCTAGAAAACAGACCTTCAAGACGGATTAAGGGTTGGGTTGTCCACCCGCCTGAAGACAGTGGAGGCCCCACTGCTGGTGGACAGTGGCGTGGCAATGCCCTCTGGTAAGCAGGGCTTCCTAAATGCAAACCTTTGACCTGGAGGTAAAGAAAGGAAGTATGGCGCAAGGTGAGGCTTCAAGATACAGTGATTGTGGGTCTTACACAGTCTGCAAGAAACTGCAGTTACAAGGACTGTGGTAAAGGCTGGCTGCTGTTGATAGCCTTGAAAACTTGATAAGAATAAAAATGGTGGGTCCAGGGGAGATAACTGGAAGCTGCAGGTATGCTTCGAGGACCAGAGTCCCCTGGCATCTTTATAGGAGACTCACCTGCCACGAGATAGGCTGTACTGAAACCTGAACCCAGAATTTGATGACCACAGAGGGAGCTGCAAAGGACTCACAGTCTCACAGGTGGCCTGAAGTTCTGCGACAGGTAAGGAAGATGCCACTGACATATGGGACGAGGGCAGCTATGGAGACAGGTCTCAGAATCTTGAGCCTCAAGCTCCCCCAGGTTTTCTGTGCCCCTCCCTATGAGGCAGAGAACAGGCGTCTCTCCTAGAGAGCAGACAATGATGAGGCCCAAACAGAGCTAGCAGCAGAGGGAAACTGGGGTTCAGAGAGCAGGATGCTTGAGGTTTGGGAGTTCCAGTAGTCATTTTCTGGAAACCAGAAAACCCCTGACCTGGTTGAGAGGTAGAGATAAGATGGACGAAAGAAGGCCAGGGAAGTGAGAAACAGGTTATTGAAAATATCCTCTCTAGGTGCATTAAATTGCCAGGAATTGTGCCAAGACAGTGTTGGAGTGCAGTGGGCCAGGGGCGGGGAGTGGGGAAGAGGAAGAGACTCAAAGGGGTGTGCTTTGATGGAATAACTGCTAAGCAGACCTTTGATTGATGAACAAGGAGATGAACAATGAGAGGCATGAGGGTACCTCCCACTGATCAGGCCTAGGGACCCTAGGGCTGCAGGAACAGGAAACCCTAGCCAGAGGGCTGTGGGAGAGGCACCATCTTGGAAGGAGGAGGTTTCCTCTCAAGTACAAGGATGAGGGTGAGGAAGTGGGATGTTTTGTCCTTTGCTGGAAGGGACAAGGTAAGTGTCCTGGTCACACTGGCAGATAAGCAGAGTCAAATGAAGAGGAGAAGGCAGGGATGAAGAGTAAACTACAAGTTTGGAGGGGTTGTGGCAACTAACACAATAAAGGAGAAAGGGCATACTGAGACTGGTCTGGACAATGCTCAGGCAGATGGCTACAGGGAAGCTGTGAGGTTCAGGTGTAGGATGGCTCAGGAATGTGGAGCTCATCTTGGTGACCATCTTTCAGGAGTCACCCATCCCTCATTGGACCATCTGGTGACCCTTGCTAGACCTGAGCCAGCTCTGCCAATTCCTAAGCTGCCACCAAATCTCATGCTCCAGCTCAAGCAAACACCTTTGGTCCATGAGGGCTCTGATGCCCCCCCCCCCCAAGAGACTGTAACAGGGTGTCACACCCAGGGGACATGCAGGAAGAGATGGCTAAAGGGCCCACTGGGCCTGAGGCCTTGCCAAAGGCTCCTAAAATCCTGGTATCCCCCCTCCAATGGGCCTCTGGGTCACTCATCCATGGATTCGTTCATTCAGTACTCACTCTGTGCCAGGCACAGTTCTAGAGAATTCAGCAGTGACAGATGAAAGCCCTGCTCTTATTGGAACACACATTCTAATGAAGGGAGGAAATAAGGAGGCAAAATAAATCACTAGAAAATGGTAAGTCAGTTATTAAGCTCCCTGGAGACAGGAAAACAAAGAAGGGGGAGAGGGAGTCCCAGGGTGCTCTTTTCAATCGGGTAGTTAGGGGAAGCCTCGTGGAGAGGGTGACACACATCTGAGCAGAGTCATGAAGCAGGGAAGGGCGGCAGATATCATTCAGATATCTGGGGGAGGAGCAGAGCAGCCAGAACAGTGCATCAGTCCTGCTGCTGCTATAAAAAGTTACCATGAATTCAGTGACTTAAAATAACAGGAATTTATTCTCTTATAGTTCTGGGTGCCAGAAATCTGAAATGAGTCTTCTGGGGCTAAAATCAGGGCATCCACAGGCTGGTTCTTTCTGGAGGCTTCAGGGGAGAATCCATGCCTTTCTCCTTTCAGCTTCAGGGAGCTGCCAGCATTCCTTGATGTTCCTTGGCTCATGGCCCCATCATTGTCATCTCTGCTTCTGTCACCAGGTAGCCTTATCTTCTGCAGTTGAATCTCCTCTGCCTCCCTCTTATAAGATTAACTGGGCCCACACAGATAATCCAGGATAAAGTCACCATGTCACCATCCTTAGCGTAATCACATCAGCAAAGTCCCTTTACCAAGTAGGGTGATTGTCACAGACTCCAGGAATTAGGACATGGATGTCTTGGGGAAGCATTATTCAGGCTAGCACAAATGGCAAGTGCAAAGGCCCTGAGGCAGGAGCATGCCTGGGAACCCACATGACTAGTGTGGAGAGTGTAAGATCAGAGGTTTGCAGAGGCCAGAACCTGTATATTATCAGGGTCAGTCCTCACTTCCATGTCACTAACTTCTCTGGAATGCGAGTCACCAGAATAACAGCGTGCTCCCCTCTGCCGCCACTCTGCTCACAAGTATTCAGCGACAGATGTGCACTTCACTCATCTCTCCAGTGACTCTTGGATTTTCCAGGCCTCAGAGTGCTCCTTGGAGTTTTCAAATCCAGCAGGCAATGGGAAGAGAAAAACAGCAATCATCTCTCTAGAAATCTCAGGCCAGATCTGGAAGAGGTGACATTACTCCTCTCCACTCTGCAGGGGGCCCTGCTTAGAGGCATAGACCTTAAAAACCCCAATCTTCCTTTGTGCCCAGGAAGAAAATGAAATTGCTTGGTAAACTCGTAGCCTGCCCTTTGCAGCCACATGGCTGGTCACTAGAAGAATTTTAACTCGAGGAAGATGGGAAAATATCAAATGGAAGAGTGACATAATTTAACTTAAATTTTTTATCTTGAACATTCATGGCAATGATCCATATCTTGATTGTAGTGATGGGGAACTTATCTGTTCACAGTTGTCAAAACTCATTGACTTGTACAATTAAAATTAGTGAATTTTATCCTATGTGAATTATACCTCATAGAGCTGATTGCTAAGAAAACAATCACATGGCCTCGGGTTCTGAGAATAAACTATGGCAGAAAGGGACAAGAAAGCAGGGAGACTGGTTGGCAGCTATGACAATCCTCTTGGCCCGGGGAGGTAGTGTTGCCAGATTGTTTCAGGTAGAAATAAACATGGTTTACTGACATAATAGACACAGCCAGTTCTCAGACATGGCTTCTAAGCACTGAACTGGCTTCTATCACTGAACTGGGGGGTCTTGGACAAGCAACTTATTATCTCAGAGTCTTCGTTCCTCCTCTACAGAATGAAAACATAACAATAGAAAGAACTTCGGGGTTAGTATGAAAAGCTGAGCAAAAAATCCTGGCTCGAGTGAACACAGGACACATTTCAGTGGCGACAGGTGCCCCCCCCACCCCACCCCGTGCATACCAGCCAGGGGAGGCATAAATGCTACCTCATGCTGTGATGGACAAAGGATTGGATGCATGTCCGCTGGCCTTGGGCTGGGGTGCCCAGAGCTGGTGGCTTTCCTGCTCAGGACCTGGAGTCTGAGCTCCCAGGTCAGACCCACAGGAGTTCATCCTGGCACATGCAAAGATACCCAGATTCCCTGGTGAGGGCATTGTTCAGACCAACCACCTAGCAGTGAGGACCAACCACCCCTGTGTAAGAAAAAGTTGATTTTGCAGTAGGCTCTGAAGGATTTGTAAAGAGCAACTCAAGGGGATAGTATAAACATGTCACCTTGATTACAAGATGCTCTCCTGGTTTTTCCACCATCCCGCAAGTCTCCAGAAGTGACTGAAGGAGAGAAAGCAATTAGTATTGTCAGCACAGCTGCTATGTTCCAGACCCTAAATAAGGGGCTTTCACAAATCACATGCAGACTTACAAGAGCCTCAGGTATAAACAACACCTGAAGTCAAAGTTCAGAGAGGGTCACACAGCTGAGAGTAAAGAAAGAGATCTGCCATATCATGAGAGGCAATAACTCACCTGAGGTGATGTGGTAAAGACTGATCACATTATGGCTGAGAGCCTGGACTCTGAAGCCACACTACCTGGGTGTCTAGCTCAGTCCCACCTCTTACCAGTTGCATGAGCCTATGTGAGTTACTTAATGACTCTGCCTAGTAGCCCCATTCTAAATGGGTACAATAATAAATTGGTACCTACTCTATAGAACTGTTGTGAGGCATGAGAGAGTGTGTCTATATATATATATATATATATATATATATACACACACATATATATATAAAGCTTTATATATTATATATATATATATATAT
Source organism: Uropsilus gracilis (assembly GCA_004024945.1). Taxonomy (NCBI): domain Eukaryota; kingdom Metazoa; phylum Chordata; class Mammalia; order Eulipotyphla; family Talpidae; genus Uropsilus; species Uropsilus gracilis. Next base: position 2,304 of record PVHY01013087.1, on the reverse strand, counting down.
ATATATATATATAGCTTGGAAAGATGCCTGGCACATTGTGTAAGAGTTAACTCTGTGTTATTGAATATGCCAGGCCCTGATGCCAGTGCTGGCTCCAGCATGGTGACTCAAGAGACAAGAGAGACAGAGAGTTTCTAATTGGAAGAACCTAGACCAAAGATTGGCACACTATGACCTGTACTGACCCTCTGTCTATTTTTGTAAGTGAAATTTTGTTGCAACTTCTATCAGTCACCCTTTTGTCAGCTTTGGCTGTCACTAGCCTGCTCAAAATGGCAGCATGGACTTGTTGGGACCAATGGTATGGCAGCAAAGCAGTCACTCACTGGTATTTGGTAGAAAACATTTGCTAGCCACCCAGAAATCCAGGTCTGGACCCTCTGCATCATTATGGCTATGGGTCTTCACTGAACACCTCTGGGGACGGGGCATTCGCTTCCTCCGGGGATAGCTCAGATGTGTTCACATAAATCTAACATTAGAAGAGTCTTCCGAGAATCAATGTAATTGATCTCCCTGACTTTACATTGATAGAGCTTTACAAGGTTGGCCCAGCCTCCTGCAGAGAAGGCAAAAGTGGGCACAGGACACACAGGACCAGGCACTAGGGCCAGGCTCCCAACCCACTTATTTCCTGTATTCTCTCTCCTATTAGACTGTAGATTTCTTACATCAAAGTTGAGTCTGGAAGCCAGTTCTGAGTCATTTAGAAAAAATAAAATGTTTTGTTCATGTGATGTTTCCCAAGACAGAGAAGCATGTCATGTGTTTGGAAAAAACTTGTAACCACCCCCCATGCAGGTTTCAGCTTATAGATTTAATTCTTGTAGGAGTAAAAGCTCGGCTATTGATAGAGCTGATCTCTCAAAAATAACTCAATAGAAACATGAAATAAGTTTTCTACAGGACAGAGAGGGCAGATAAGCAGAGTGACAAACAGCCAGGGGTCAGATAAACAGGATACTTAATCTTAGCTCCATCACAAGAGATGCATGACACTATGGGTGAGTCTCTCCTCCTGGCCTCAGTTTTGTCATCTGTGTATAGGGACGGCAAAAGCACCACCTCGTTGGATCACAGCGAAGGTATTTGACAGTACAGAGGTAAAGCTTTTAACACAGTCATGGTGCTGTACCTCTGCTCCATAAATATTTGCTGCTATTATCACTGAAAATGTCCTGTGTGGCTTTCTCTCACTTTCTTGCTTTCTACTTTCCTTTGCTTCCACAAGTTGGCATGAAAATTATTTTCCGTTTCCTGGCCTCCAATTAGATATTGATTAGAGTATCTGATTGAGAATGAGCACTTAATAAAAGTAAATAAGTTCTGACATTTTATTTTTACTCTTGAATAAAAATGCTCACCATCCTCCTGAAAATGAGCCGTCACATTTTATTTAACAGCAGAAAAGATTTGTACATTTGGCCCTGCAGGAGCTGAGGAATCTATTTTCATTATAACAAACATTGATTTTGCATTAAAAAGTCTCATTATTTGAGATAATGACTGCTGGGCTCCTTAGTTATTCTTTTGGTTCCTAAATCATTAAAACTCTAACATTTAAAGAGCAAGTGGGACTGTGGTGGCTCCCAAATTATCACCAATGAGGGGTTCCCTCTGTCCTAATCGCAGGTACCCCAGGCAGGTGGTGGCTGTGACACCCAGCACACCAGCACACCAGCCAGTTCTTCAGACATAGTATCTTTAAAATCTGCTTACAAAATAAAAAGAGAAGTAAAAAAAAAAAAAACTTGAAACTCTGGTCTCCATGTTCATGTTCAATTGGTTCTTTAAATAAATCCTGATTCTAAAGGAGCTGGAAAGCAGAGAGGAAGCAGTCCAGTCCCAGAGCAGGGAGCCGGGTGGCATATGGGGTGGCCATGGCCAGGGCAGGCGAACACAGCAGCCACCTTCCACCCCCGCAGGATGAATTATTATTGACTCCAGGAATATCCCCTCGTGGATGGTGTTCCGCAGTTACGCTCTCCGATCTCTGGCGCCAACGCTGCATGAGGCCGGATGGACACCTCATTGGCAAGCCACGTGTAACACAACTGAGTTTTGCAGAATTTCAACCACACGCACCGATTTGGATAATGTATTCTCTCAGAAGCCAGGGCTGAGCTTTAAACAAAGCATAATCCCGCCTGCATATCAATTTCCCCAAGACTGTGAGAAGGGAAAGGAAAAGAGCCCCAGAACCACAACGCTTTCAGCAGCAGCATCTCCATCTGGGGCTTAGCCCCGGGGACGTCCAAGCAGTGTGCACAGTCTCCAGGTTCATTAACAGGAGCACGAGGGAGG